>PVJD01009760.1:0-59620 GCA_004026545.1 Mormoops blainvillei
TTGGATGGAGAAACTGAAAAAGAGAGATAAGTGACTTGCCCAAGGCCACCCAGTATGTCAGCTGTAAAGTTCTATTCACCATACAGTTGTTTAAAAGACTTTTCAATTTAAGGACACTTGAAATACTCTTAATTTACATTAAGGAGTCGAACACTTAGAAATGTAGTAAATATTATGTGACTGTATAAGTAATAATGGATTTTCATCATTTTAACATGAAAGCCCTAAAGATGACACTATCTTTTTATTCTCAGATTTATAGTATCACACTCATGTTATTACTTTGAAACAAAGCCATTAGTCAAGAGTCTAATATATGGATAAAACATTGTTTTAAAAAATGTATATACATCTAAGTCTGAAATAAAAATACTGTTAACACTAAAGCCATTATCTGTTGATAAATTTTCCCAGTTTCACTAATCTTAAATGTGGTATTCAATAAGGCCTTACTAATATGGCAATCCTCATAAATGTTAGCTGAATCTACTCTCTACTGAGCCCCAATTCAAATCATCACGTTCTAGCAATTTCATCTCCCAAGCCACTGCTCATGTTTATCTGCTTCTTTCCATTCATTCTGACCACTTGGTTTGGAACCTTGTTGCCTCTCATAACTGCTACAAAAGCTTCCTATAAAGCCTCCTACATTATTGTTTCTCTTTTCCAAATGGAGACAACTGTACTTGAACAACAGTTAAAAAAAAAACAAAACAAGAAATACTATCAAAATAACGTTCCTAAAATATTTCTGACATTGGTTTTTCTTTGCTCAAAAACTTCAATGCCCATTCCCATTTGAAAATGGAATTAGAATAACCTACAATAAATTTGACAGCCTTCACTAACCTGTCTTCCCAGTTTACCTTACACTCCTTGTAGTCTCTGTTTTACCCAATTCCTTAAACACATTCAGTCTCCGCTTTCATTCTTGCTCTTTCAGGACAATGCCTGATGCATGGTAGGCATGCAGTAAATACTCATTTAGAGAATGAATGATCACCATGACTGCCATTAAATTTTACCATTCCTTCTAAAGTCAAGATTTCACATACCACCTCTATAAAACCTTTCTTGATTCTGTCATTGGAATACAATCCTTCCTTTCCTTCCCTTGCACCACTAGAGCACTTTAATTGTACCTCCTTAAAAAGTACTTAATCAACAGAGCAGAATGGCACTACTGTACTATTTTATCCTGAAGAGTCAGATTTTTATCTTTCCATCCCTCGTCGTGCTCAGTAGTAGATTGATTTGAATAAACGCTAAGCTTTTGCATCATATAAAACACGTGCTCAATAAATATAAACTACTATACTTTTTAAAAAGTTCAGCTTTATTCTACACTCACTACTGGTTTTGGCACCCTGCAATATTCTAGTGTAAGTAGGGCTTAATAAGCCTCCCCAAATAGTAAACAAATTTTGTTATAAGAACCAGAAATAAGGTTTGACACTGTTCTTTACTTTTAATTTTTTTTCATTACCATTTATTCCCCCACACCCTCTTCCACCCCTACCCCCTGAATCCCAGAATCCCATCCCAGAAATCTGGCATATCTTTTAAAAACAAGTTAACTCTAGGATCGGACCAGCTGTTGCTTAGATTACAACTGCCTTCTAGTTCGACTTGACATGATTTAGTAAGATTAGATAAGGAAGCAAAAGAAGAGTCTGAATTTTCTTCCTTTCATCGAAAGGGTTTACTTGCTCATCTACAACTGAGGGTACTGGGTATAGATGACAATTCCCAAAGCAAAGACAGGCGAGGTCATGTGGAAGAGCAGGGAAAGGGAAAAAAGTGATCAGGTTTGAGTGCTTTCAGTCTTAATTTAACACATAAAATCTACCTGTACACGGCCATAGAACAGTTGAAAAAGTCCTTTAAAGAAAAACATATATGGCAATATACCAGTTGGAAAAAAGCCCTTAAACTGTTTCTATTAGAATGGTTAAAAGGTCTCTATCTCCCAGAAACCAATCTTTATACAAAGTATATGTAATTAATTTGTATTGCTTAAGTTCATGAAGATTTACTGGAGAACACGGCTCTGTAGTTAAGCAAAATTATCACGGAATTACAAATACAAAAAGGAAAAAACTTAGTAATTATATAAAACAAATACTTAGATGACCAGAGAATGGAAACAGAATTTTACCTGTGTTCCGCTGCAGGAACAGAATAGCCTGGAACAGGATCTTTTGTTCCATAGTATTTTTTAATTAAAGCAATTCCTGCTACTGTATCTGTTCCTTTGAAGTTAACCAAATGAGCAGATGCTCCTATGCCAGCAGTCTGGAAAATAAACCAAAAACCAAAATGCAAAAAAAGAAAAAAAAAGACTCATACTTGAGTCTTAGTATAGACCAGACTATGGTCTATACTTGAGGTACAGACCATGTAGCTCCCGAAGAATTATTGTCTTCCGTTATTCTTAAGAGAAATATTTAACTATTATCAGAGATAATAGTTCCTATGACAAAGATTCAGTTTTTCTTAAGTGTTTAAGGATTCAATTGTCACCTCCTCAAAGAGAAGTATTTAATAGTGACCCACCCCCATTTCTCATCACCCTCTCTTCCCTTACTCTGCCTAATGCTTCTCTGTAGCATTATCTGACATATTCTATATCACGTCTGTCTGTCTGTCAGTCCATTCATCCACTCATCTAATATATAAAGGATAGAAACATTTGTTGAAGGTTATATTCCATGAACTTTAAACAGAGGCTAACACACAGTAGGTACTTTATCTGTTCACTAACAGATAAACAGAAATTCTCTGGAATTTCAAAATGTGGCCTAAGTAGGCCATCAATCCCACAACTTCCCAGAAAGTTTATTAATGGTAATCTACTGACAATCTACATTTTTATTCAATGAGGTTTACTTCAGTTTCTTACCTCTTGGGAAGAGACTCCTCTGTAGCCAAAATCATGCAACTTGTATTCCAGACCATCTAAGTTACCAGATGTTTCTAATAAATATTTGGCCAGTATTTTCTTCTGCTCTCTAGAATTTGTGGCCACAGTGATTGGATACCAGGACTGAACAAGAATAGTCTGCAGTAATAAAATTAACCACAAATATTAATACATAAAACACTGTGTTCTTTCTGAGGAAAATCCTAGCTTTCTTTGGAGGTATGTTCTGAACTTCCACACTACTGGAAATACCAATTAGACATTTCAACTGTGTAACAGGATGCCAATGCATGCATTCCAGATACAGTGCACAGCTCAGCTCCCAAATCAGCAACATGAAGGAAAAGAACACCAGGCCCTTAGCAGTTGAGAACGTCACATTTCTATCCAAATCTCCAAAGAAGCAAATAATAGTTAGAAAGACTATCTGATGAAGGACCAACTTTTGAAAAGACTTTCAATCTGTCATGAACCAACAGTTTTATAAAACACATACACACTTGGATGGTGAGGCAACTATCATAAAAGTTTCTAAATGCTTATTCTTGATTCCTGGATTTAATATGAAGCTGCATCAAACAGTTCATGGACCACAACTGGTCCATGGGCTACACCTTGAACAGCATAGCATGGGTTATTTGTTTCCTCCTCTAGGTAGACTTGGATCTAATATAACTATTGGTCATACTTTTTTGAATACTTTTGCTTAGCACTAGAGAATTCTATTCACTGAGTTATGCTTTATGCCCATGGTTTTTATCAAAAGTCATTATAAAAAGGCTGTATGAGACATTTATGCATATGTTGTAAAACTGCAAGGCCAATGTCTATATTATACTTAGTACCTATTATATAAGTTCCCAAATGAGGACATGAAAGAATCACTAGGTTCCTACTTTCTGATAAGAGCTGCACCTTGGTTTTCTTTTTTTCCTTGCCTGCTAGGAAATCCTAAGTAAGTCTGATGCTTAACCATGGCAAATATATTAATTACTATGGCTTGGGAATTCATTCCTTCTCCATAATAGGATCATAATTTTCTATCTTTATTTAATAAACCAGACAGTCTGTTATTAGAAGTGGTCTCAAATTTGTTTCAGAAGACCTATGATAACAACGTCTGAGCTCAGTCAAAAAGCTATTTAATGTACACATTAAGTTTTACAAAACTAGCTTTTACTGCATAGCAGTTAAGTGACCAATAAATATGTAAAATAAGTAAAAACAAAAGATTATTTAACCTTGGACTTTCCAATTCGGTCACCTAAAAAGAAAAAAAAACACACTGTAGCATTAGACTCCTATGACTGATTAAATATGGCCCCAAATCTTTGCAGCGCTTCTCATCAAGAGATGGAATCTGTTTCTTCATCCCGATTCTGGGCTGTACTTATGACTTGCCATTAACCAAAAGAATGTGGCAGAAGTTATATTGCATGACTTTCAAGTTACTCTGTCAAGAGGTTTTGCAGGTCTCAGTTTTCTGGATCCTCGAGACTAGAATGTTGTGAAGGAGCTAAGGTGTTGAGAGAGGCCCAGCAGTCCCTGCTATGTCACTGAGGCCCCAGGCATCGAGTGGGGCCATTTTAGACTGTCCTGCCCTAGCTGAACCCTCAGCTGCATGCAGACATGAAAGTCTAAGCAAGGGCAGCAGAGAACCATCTAGTCAACATAGAATCATGAGAAAAAAGAGTTATTTTATTTTGGGATTGTTTGTTAAATAACAATAGGAAACTAAAGCGACTACTAACTTAAACTCTATAAGCAATTACCTTTAATTTCTAACCACTGTTTCTGAAATTACTCTTCTGATTCCACTGTCACTGTCCATGATTACCCTTCCTCTAATCTTCAGCTTCTCTGACTTCCTCTTCATAGCACTGACTATCATCCTAAAGGGAGTGTTTTTATTCAGGTCCTGCTATTCCTTAAGGTCCTTTAATGACTATCATCCATAGGGGAAAAAAGCCAATTCATATAGAAATTTAAGGTTTCCTATAATCTTGCCTTGTTTACCATTTAAAGGTTGATTTCCTACTGTATTTCCCACTTTTACGCTTCAGTTTCCTCTGGGCTATTTGCTATTTTAAAAATATTGTGCCATTTGCTCAGCTGTTTCTCTTCCTTATTAAAATATATTTATTGGGTTGGCCAAAAAGTTCATTTGGTTTTTGCTGTATGATGGCACTAGTCATGCTAAGTTGTCTTTAACTTCATTTGAAACAATTTTGTTAGACTGTATTATGACAGCTGCCGTTTCAACATTAAAAAAACAAAACATCAAAATGGGTGAACTTTTGGGCAGCCATTTTTAATACTGAAAATGAAAGAAAATATGAACATTGTCAGTGTATTATGCGTTATTATTTCAAGAAAGGTGAAAATGCAAGTGAAATGCAAAATAAATTTGTGTAGTGTATGAAGAAGGTGCTGTGACTGATCAAACATGTCAAAAGTGGTTTGCGCAGCTTCTTGGTACTACTGACATGTTGGCCAAATTAATTCTTTGCTGAGGGGCTGTTTTATGCATTGGAAGGTGTTTAGCAGCACCTCTGGCCTCTGCCCACTAGAAGTCAATAGTGAGAGTTCAGTGACATACTCAAAATATCCAAATCAATAGTTATTGATGAAAATGAAAAATGTGTCTTTTATTTTCTGGAAAAAAAGTAACAAACTTTTTGGCTAACCCAGTATGTTTTCTAATTCATATGCCTTAGAGTTACCTACTTTTCTGCTACCAATTTAGCATTCTTACTTATGTTAGTGGTTAGTTAAGAATGAATTGCTTCTCCCCCAAAGGCCCTTAAATAAGAAGTATTGTGCGCTACTTTCTGTGCCCAGCACTTTTTGTGCACATAGCTGGTACTCAATGTTCACTTGTTGAATTTAATTAAATGAATTCTTACATTTTAACTTAGATTGATATTATCTAGGAGTATGAGAAAGATAAAACATAATGTGAACAACTCTAGTTGAGTTATAAAGGTAGAAGATTGACCTTACCCCTCGAAAAATGCCAGGGAAGGAAGGAAATAACTATCAGACACAGTGATCCTTCACATCACCATTTCCTTTCCATAGTCCAATAAAATCAGCTTAAATTATACTCTTAATAAAATCAGTCCCCTTTAAAAAAGATCACTGTAGGTGTAAGCAAGGGAAAAAAAAGGCAAGTTAGTTTGGGTTAATCCAAGGTCTAATAAAGTAGGCCTTGTTGGAAACTTTTCTAAAACAGCTATTTGCCCACACACATCAAGATTAAATTTTTAGCTGAAAACTAAGACTAATGTAAATAAACCTGCAAATTTCATTTAAGATGTGTTTATTATGTTACTGTGTAGGATGAAGAATTTTAAAGAATAAAAAATGGTGTGGTATAGTAGAAAGGGGACTGGACCTACTCTCTTACCTACAGTCCATTACCCTCTCAGGGCTCAATTTCCCCATCTGCAAAATGAGGGCATTGGATTAATGTAACAGTTTTTAAAGTCATCTTTTCTTTTTAACAGCACAAAGTTTTGGTTTTGGGTTGGAAGAGATGGGTAAGTTTAGCCTAATATGCTCGACCCTTAGCCCCTTGTAAGTCTGAGACACTACTGCAGAACCCTTAGGCTCTCTTAAATATGTTTTGAAATTTGATTTGAGGACTAAAATTTCTTCTAGCACTAATAATGAAATTGTTGAAGCAATTCAATAATTTTAATGGGTTTTAAAGTTTACTATATGGTGAATAACAGTGTATGGTTAATAACAATGAAAGAATGCTATTAACTTTGAACATAAACTGGGAGAGAGAATTGGAAGGAGCACTATTTAGCATTATTATTTAAAATGTTTTAAATCAAGGATTGCCTAAAGAAAGTCTTCAAATCTGTATATAAGTTTATTGAATTTGGTAACAGATTTCATATTATAAGGTGGTAAACTTGGGCTGGGGATGAGTAAGAGTTGGATGACTCTCCTCTAACCCCACATAAAAACTCACAAAGTCTCCTTTCGAGACCTGGTATTGAGCATAAACACATTGTTTTACAAAACATGGGTCAATCAAAAACACCAATAAGGGATTTTCAGACCATACATTTTTGTGCCTAGATAAAAATATCTGAAATTACTGAAAATAATATATATTAGTAGAGTAGAAGATAAACTTGCTATGTCGTTTCAGGTTATAAGCAAATAAAAACAAGGAACTATGTACTTTCTTTTTTCAAAATCTAAGTCTCATACTGGAATTTTTATTTAAAAATTTTTTAATTCAAAATATTTATATGTTTGCTAAAAACTACTTCTCTAAGATATCTATATATAAAATTTTTTACTTTATAGTTTTTATAGTGAAATAAACCAAAATAATAATGATAATTAAAACAATCTTTTTTTAAAGCTGGTGTTTCTTCACTTTCTGAAGAGGATAAATAAAAATGTATGTGACACAAGATAGACTGGGAACTAGTTCTTCGTGTCTGCAAACATCTGCTTTACGGAAGTTCAATGAGACACAAGGAAAGAGTACTGAATGACTAAATCCTTGATCAGAAAATGACAACAAAAAAAAAAAGAAAAAAGTTTATGCAAAGATGATGATTTTCACAGTAAGATTTATCTATTTAGGATCTTTTGGCAGTGGAGGTAAAATGACAGGCTAGATTATGTGGTTAAGAATCCTTCTACTCTTGTGTTTTTATAATACCATCCCCTTAAAGTCAAATATTTGCCAGTACAAATAGTATAACAATTATACAAAAACTAATAATAAGAAACATTTTCTTTTACTTTGAGTTCACAGTGAATTCAGTTTTAATACATAGCGGTGAACTATTCAAAATCTGCATTTTAGTAAATTGTAAATTTTTTCTGAGCCCATTAGCCTATTATTAGTTGATGGCCCATTAAGAATCTGATAGGAAAGTTTTAAATTTCATGTTAACTTAGCAAAAAATGAATTTCAAACATATTTTTGGACCTCTTACTTTTTCCTAAATCTTTTCCAGTTTTATAAATAAACTTCAAATGTATTATTTTACAATATAACAACAATTAGTTTAAACAATAAACTAATAAGATAAAGAGTCAGTTCTATGCACTATGTAAACCAAAAAGAAATGTGGTATTTCTACAGTCACTTTCCAGAATTATTTTCTCTTATAGAGGAAATATAAATTAAGCTGGTACCGCTTCTCTGCCTTTTGGCTAAGATCTAGTGTAAATTTAACTGTTGAGGAGCTAGGTAGACACCTAATATCGAAGCTGTAAGCATGTGAAAAAACATGATTGCTTAGGTATAGATGCAAGGAAAAGCAAACAAAAAGCCTTGTAATATAAACTCATATAATATAACCTCCTTTTACCCTTAGAAATTAAACAAAATAACCAGTTAATCTTAAATGTATTTAGATGAGTAACAGCAGGAAGCAGAGCCTAGGCCCTCACCTGATTAAATAAGAATAAAGAAAGAGATTATTAAAAATTTGAACAAAATTCCTTTAGTCTAGCTGGAACAGAATATCCAAAAATGTCTTAAGTTACTAAAAATGTACTTGTCCTGTTTTTCTAATTTTTCTCCATGATGATATACATTTAAGATTGCAACAAATAAGATGGAAGCCAACTGAGCTTTAATAGTAATAACTCAATAATTTGATTTAGGTAAAATCTCAGAGCATTACATTTTACTGGAAGGAACCCTAAAGATTATTTAGTCCAACTGTTATTTTAGAGATGAGGAAATTGAGGACTGGAAAGGTTTATTAAATTGTGGAAGATAACATCACTTTATTAGTGGCATTTTTAAGACTAGAATCCCAGTTGAATGGCTTTTACAACTTCAATTAATGTTAAATAAGAAATAAAAACAAAACAATTCACCTCAATCCAATTTGTAAGCCAATAACACTCTGGGTCTGTGTTTTCCACTGTGAAGAGAACATTTCCTCTGGGAATGACAGAGCCCTCAGGAACAGCTTTTACTTCTATTGGAAGATGCCCGTCATATTTCTGGTAAGAGATAATAAAGAATTTATTTCATTCAACATATGATGTTCGGTTACCTGTTTTTACAGGATTCTTTATATTTTACAGAGGCTAAGCTTACTGTGATAGAAATGACAATTGTAGATGTTATTATTATGTTAGTAATATAGTCAGAATATCCTTATCCTCCTGAAGTAAAATTAGCTAAAACACCTTAGGCAGTGATATCAACTTTTAAATTTCATGTTGTCAAAGTGCTTCTGCTATGAACATTTATCACTAAAAGATACAGATAATTTCAAACTGATTATAAAAGGTTGTTCTTTCCCAACTCTTAAAAAAAAAAAGATTTATTCTAACATATTCCAAAAACACTAGCTTTCTTCTAAGTAGGTCACTTTCATAGAAGAAAGGCTAAAGATTAAAGATAAAACAAAGTAACAAACAAACAAGGGAGGGGGGATAGAAATGTAGATAGATATCCCTGCCAGGGGAAGAACCTTAAATAGGTTTTCTTTTTACTCTTGGTGTAGACCTGAAACTATTTTGACAGTAGATAGACCAATCATTAAGTATACTTTCTAGAGCTTTGGCAATCAATATTAAAAGTACACTTAATTCTCTGCAAAATTAGGCTGAGAATATATTTGCCACATGATATGTTGCCAGATGTTTAATTATGCCTCCCTACTTTTAAAGCTAAAAGTTGTGGCTAACTTTTGGCTAGGAAGGCAAGCTGTTTCAGAATTCTTACTAGTTTATGTGGTTTGGGACATGGAAACTAGATAAAAGAAAAATCCATTTAATAAGAAACATAAAAGGTCTCATGAGATAGCAGAAAGAATACTGCCTTAGAAGTCCTGGCTTGAACTCAAAAGCAGGTAGGCCTTTGGCAAGTCATTTAACATTTCTAGGTCTGAGTCTCTGCGTGTAAAATGGGGTAAAACAAGATTATCTCTATAGAACCTGTGAGTCACTAAGATTCTCTGATCATAAAATCAAAAGATTTATCACCTGGCCACTGGAAATTATATTAATAAGCATAGCACCTAACTTATCTATTACTATTATCCTCACAGAAAACCAAATGGAGTAAGTGTAGGAGTTATCCAACAGATTTTATTTCAGATAAGCAAAAACTACAGTACAGAGTGCTTACCTGTGTTCTTCAAAGACCCATAAGTACCAAAAAGTAAAACTCATTATTACCAGATAGGCATGAAAGTTAAAGAATTTTTAATTAGCTCCGGTTGGTGTAGCTCAGTGGACTGAATGTCAGTCTGCGAACCAAAGGGTAGCTGGTTCGATTCCCCAGTCAGGGCACATGCCTGGGTTGCAGGCCAGGTCCCCAGTAGGGGGCGCACAATAGGCAACCACACATTGATGTTTCTTTCCCTCCCTTCCCCTCTGTCTAAAAATAAAATAAAATCTTTAAAAAAAATTTCTAATTACTTTATGTTTAGTAGTCTACAAAGGAAAAGATATTCATTTTAAAAATGTAAATTAATTAATGAACACTTAATATGACAAGATGCCAATAGATCCCATTCTCAATCTATCTTTGCAATAAAGAAAACCACCAGAGGACATTCAACTCTCATAACTTAATTCTGATATGTTTGGATGCCCAAAATTTAAGCAATGGTTCCAAACACACTAGATATGAACATTACAGTAAAACAAAGAATACAAAACCAACTTCATGGATCTGCACCAAACCATTCTTTCAGTAAGGATAATTTCCTAGAATTATTGTGTAGTGATAGAGTCATAGTGTCTATTTTCTTAGATAAACTATAGTTAAGAATACACACCTAAATTTAGAAATTGCCAAACTACTATGCCCTTTCTTAATTACAGTGTGTATTTTCAAAGAAAGGATTAAATCACCTCTCTTAAAAAACATGTTAAATTATAATTCATTTATATTATAACAAATTTGACCTGCTGTAGATTCTTGACACTAATAATTTGTCACCAGAAAAAATATTTAAATGTTACCCCTAACTTTTCACAAGAATGTCTAAAATAGCCATCATACTTAGGTCACAGATGGAAAAGAGTTGCAATTATTATCTTAATTTTCTATTCAAATTCTTTTGCAAGAAATTTTGAAGTAAAAGCAAAACCAAAGTAGTAGACCAAAACATCAAACTAGTTTTTACCTCAAGAATGTAGTTCCATCCCTTTTCATTAAAGACATCATCTTGAAAATGCTCTCTGTACACCTCTTTGGCTTCCTGGATCTTCTCTTTGGTCACTACTTTACCTAAAAGCATAAACATCTTCTGTTTACATTTAGAAAGGCATTCTGTGAACTGCTGAGTTGTCACAGGATTAATGTCTCTAGACATTTCGCCCATTCTATGGATAAAAACAAGATCTGAGAGGTTAAATAACCTACCCACGGTCAATGGCAAAGCCAGAAAATGATTTTGCACTTTTAATAACTCAGTCTAAGTGTGTTAATTTGTTGCTTGAAAAGCAAATGTACAAAGAAATTATAACATGGATAGTACTTTTTAAAAATCACAATAAATTAACTTGTAAGATGATTATCTTTTCTACCTCTAGTTATTTCTATACCCTTCAAAGCCTTTGATACGGATGATTTTTCCAAGTGAACCTTCTCATTTTATTCATAACAGGTATCTTCAGGTGCCCTGGCTGGTGTGGCTTGGTGGATTGTGCGCTGGCCTGCAAACCAGAGGGTCACTGGTTCAATTCCCCAGTCAGAGCACATGCCTGGGTTGCAGGCCGGGTCCCCAGTGGGAGACACGCAAAAGGCAACCACACACTGATGTTTCCCTCCCTATTTTTTGCCCTCCCTTCCCCTCTGTCTTAAAAAAAAAAAAAAGATATCTTCAGGGCTGATAATCCAACAATTTTCACAATTACCACATTTTTTTTTGTGCCCCTCAAATGCACTTTTAATTTTCTTTATCTGTAAAATGAAGATAAAATCGGAGAGTGCCTACTTATGAGTGGTTGTGAAGACTACATGAGTTACAACATATGAAGTACTTAGAATAATGCTGGCCTATAATAGGCAATCATTATGTTTTAGCTATAATTAATAACTAATATCTTATGAAGTTTTTGAGTTGCAGAATTGAAGTGTGACATCAGTCTTTGGTAACTTTCTCAACATAAAATCACTAAAAAACTCATTTAAAATACCTTGGGTACTCTTGGTAGCAAAGTAGTACTTTTGATACCAAGTAGGTTTTCTGTAGTATGACATATCTGAACTATCTAATCTTAAAATTGCCAATATTATGGAATAAGTCTATTACCTAAAATTCAACTTAATCTGTATTTAATTCTAACATATTTTTATCTGAAAAAGTTAGAGATGAAATTTTCCAAAATATATAAAACCCTTGGGAACTGTTTCACCTCCTAGAAGTAACATTACAAAACAGACTAGAAATGGACTTTCAAGTAAAAAGGCAAAGAAATTATTTTGGTGATTTTTCTGCTTTAATATGCATTTGAGACTAAGTGCATAGTTAGAAGTAGTTTTGAAAACTAGGCCTTTCAGGTGAAACTGATTAGCATAAAAATATTCCAATTATAATGGCTACCATAATTCAAAATGAGTTCCCAAGGTCAATAACAAATCTTTTAGTTTGAATCAATGACTAGTGTACTAACAAACTGGATTAGCCTTAGAAAATTAGTGACTTTTCTAAACTTATTCCCAGTTTCAGAAAATATTTCTCATATTGAGAACACCAAGCACCTACACAAAATTATAAGATTGAATGTATTCAAAATAAGATTTTTAAAAAAAATTCCAAAAGAGCTCCTAAAGTAGTTAAATTAATTAAATAAATATCAAAATTAGACTATTCAAAATGTTACTTCGGATAATAGAATAAAACAACTTAGGAGAAAAATTATGAAGGGTTATATAAAAGCAATGTTTTAAATGTACTAGGACAAATAATACCTTTTAAGTACTTATTAAGAATGTACTGCAACCCATAAAATACTGTTTCCTCGTATTTCACCTTCCTTATTTTGGAGTTTTCTGTCTTCTTTTCACGGCATTCAAAGTAGGAATAAACTTTGCTTGTGTTGGGTGGGTACTGTTTATAGTGAGTAACCTAAATAAAAGAAAAATACTTGAATTAGAAAGCACCAGAAGACCATAAATCACAATAGCAAGGGTTTGAAATTATTTAAAACCAGAGAAACTATACTTATTTGCAACTGATCAAATTCTTTTCCTGGCTATAAAAAATAAAAAGTAAGAAACATACTTATTAATATACTTTTAATAGTTCAGTATCTTAAATTCAAAACCACAGGATGCCATTAAATTTTATAAAGAAGTAAACTGAACTTCAGGAAGTGCAAGGCCTCTAAGCTGCACACCTGGAACAAAAGTATGAATACAGGTATCCTGTTTGATCTTGGGGAAAGAGTTTTCATTCAAGGGAAGACATGCAGCTGCTAGGGCTAGGGGGTGGGGACACAGCACACACGATATAAAAGAATGAACAGAAAGGAGGATTTGGTACTGTTACGATCTAAATGTGTTATGTATGATAAGTCAATAGTCAGGGACTTCCTAGGACTCTAGTTGTTTATCTGTATAAGGAGATAGTGAGAATGGTCTCTTCTAGTCTTCATAATGTCACTGAAAACCTAAATAAAAGCAAAAGAAGAAACAGCAGCAAAAAATTTTTCTTTGTAATCTTTTCTTCTGCTCAAATTACCTCTGAGTTTGGAAATAAATGCCTATACAATGTAACATCAAATCCTTGTAAGTTTAAAAATATGAAGAGGTATCATCACAAATTTCTTTTCCATGAATGTTGTTAAGAGTCATTGTTGAAAATTTACCTGTTTTTGTTTTAAGAAAAATAAAGTGAGTGCTTATTTATAATTTGAATTTTATTATATTTTAATGTGGTTAAAATATTTTACCAATAAAAAATAACTGGAAGAATAACATGTATTTATTTGTCCAGTCAAAAGAGTAGGAATAATGTCTTAATTGCCTTAATTGGGTGATGAATCAGGGTAATGATGGAATAAATCCTTGCAGACCAAGTTTCCTGGACAACCACTGTGAACATTAACCATTTTTTCCTGTTTAGCTCTGATCTCAAGTTTAGGAAAAACAACATTTTCCTTGTTTGGCTACACAATATTAATCCTAGTAAAACTTGATTTTAATCTAAACAATTTTTGCAGCTTAGGACAAAAATTTTGAAACAAATATACTCTGTATAGAGAGCAAAAAAAAAAAAATCACAAATATTTAAAATGTTTCCTTTACAACAGAAGCAACTTACAACTTTATAAAAATAGCACCTTTATGTTGCTTATTAGGCAACCTTGGAGGTAAGTCTTTATATTAATATGCAGTCTGATGGCCCAAGTTAGGCAATAGAGTTAGAACTTTCTATTTTGCTCAGGTACAACAGATACCTATATACTAAAATGCACACAGAGACCTCATCGAAGCCTAGAAGTTTTTGCCAGTTTCTTTCAGGTTAGAACCCAGCAACTGATACCTCTGTAAACCTGGAGCAATTAAATCTATTAGGCAATTCACTAAAATGCAAATACACACATATATGATATACAGGACATATACGATATATGAGATATATGAGATATAATGATATATATATGATATATACATGATACATATGATACCCTAGTAACAAATGATGACTATTTCTACTTATGTAACTGATTGAAAAAGATACCACTGCCTAAAAAAGTACCCAAGATGTATATGAAAATGAAAAGCTCCAGTTTACAATCTAAATAACTCAAATTACTTTAATAGGAATAAGCAGTGAGGTAAAAGCCAATTATGATGCAGTAAAACTTGAATAAGGGTCTAGATCACATCATACAAGTTTATAAAAGATTCACTATTGTGACTGTCAACAGCATGACCTTCACAGTTCAGATCTTAATGATACATCTTCATAAATTACTTTTCTATATCAGATCAAAATGTAAATGAATTATTTTCATCTTCTGAGTAGACCACACAGTCAAAATCTAAATGGAAATGTCCCTAAACCATGTAACTCCATCTTGGTCTAAAAGTATAGTAAAAATTTTCAATCTTTCAAACACAGATCCAGTTCTGGACAACAATTAAATATGCTATAATTATAAAGCTTTACTTTAGCTGTCTTCTTTAAATATGGTACTTAAAACTTGTGCATAAATATGCAGAATATTTTCTTTGAAAAAACTGTCAAAACACAAAACTATCTAGGTTGCTAAATTAGAAATGAAATATAACCTAAAATCTTCTTTGGGAAAACTTAAGAGCATAGTTTTAGAATTTAGCTACAGAATCTAAGTCATCTAGGTAAACTCTCAGGCAATTAACCATGAAACATAATTTACTACTAACCACCTACTAACACCCAATACTTTTATAAAAGAATAAAAGAGTATGTTCACATCTATTTATACTGGCATATAACATTGTTTTATGCAAAAACATTTTATACAGAGCTTCTTAGTAAATATTATTCTAAAAATATAGCCAATAGATAATTTATAGTAATTCTAGTTTTGCTAGGTTTTTTTGTCCTTTGTTTTACTTTCTGCTAAACTAGTCACTGTGAACCCCTCAGAATTGTCACCAAAAATTGTGATGATAAAGCGGAAATTGAAATCAATAGATCATTATTTTATAAATAGTTCATTCATCTACAAATATACAGGGTGGGTCAAAAAGTAGGTTTACAGTTGTTTGTTCATATGGAAAATAACCCAATAATTAACATGTAATACAAGAATAAACTGTGTTTTGTATACTCACAGCTGTAAACCTACTTTTGCCCCACCCCTGTATATGCTGTACTATGTGTCAAAGGCACTGTTTCAGATGCTGAGGACAGGGAAATACACAGACTACAGTAGTTTCTATTCCCATTGGGCTAATGAAGACTGGAAAGTCAAAAAATAATAATTCGTGAACAAAATAATTTCAGGTCTAGGTGAATACTATGACAAATTAGAAGAAAGTGATGGGCTAGAGGGACCTGGGAGACTACTTTAAATAGGAGGCCTGGAAGGCTTCTCTGAGAGGGTGACATGTGAGTGAGACTTATATGACAAGGAGGATGGAAATAACTTGACTCTAGGGACAGAAAAGAATGAAGGTCAGAGTGGTTAGTACTCAGAGAATGGGGAGAGGAAGGAGGTACAGGGTACAAGTCAGAGAGAGATACAGAGACAAGACCAGGTAAGGCTTACAGGCTACAATAAGTAGCCTTAATGTATATCAAGTACAATAGGAAGCCATTAGTATGTTTTAAACTGGAGTGATTCACATTTTACAAGGATCAGCCTGGTGGTGAGGTGGCAAATGGATTGCAGGGTGACCAGAGTGGAAGCAGGAGCTTCAGACAAGAGGCTACTGCCAAAGACTAGGTTAGGTGAGAGAACTGTCTCAGTATCTTGGAGGTAAAGGAGAATTAGGCTGATAGATTAGATATGGAGGATAAGGAGGGGGAGGAGTCAAGGATGTCTCCTAGATTTTTGGCTTGAGCAACTGGGTAAATAATTGTGCCATTTACTGAGATGGGGAAGGCTTTGGAAGGAATGGGTAGGGAAATTGGAGCTCAGTTTTAAATGTTAAGAAATAACAAATTTTCATAGTATTCAAAATTAAAGTGAACTACAAAGAGAGAGCTCAAATTGTATTTTTTAAGCATTGTTTTGACTTTGATCACCCGAGAAAATGGTTCCACAATAAATTTAAAATTATTTACAGATGAAGAGAAAATAACAGATTTCTCATAATATTCTCAGCAAACCTTTTTCCTACAAATGTTTCCTAAACTGATATGGCCTTCCTGTAGCTAACAGAGCGCTGCCAGTACATAAATAAATATATGTGTGGTAAAGAACATAGTCACATAGGAAAATGTAGTTCCTTGAATAAAACAACTTGTTATATGACTGATTTACTTCATGAAAAGATAAGCTTCCAAAAATTGTAATCCCAAGTATGACATTTAAAGAGACGTATGAAAAATATTTAAGTTGCATAAAATATTTCTGTGAGAGCAGTCTAACTTTCTCCTGAGCTTCTCTAGATTTCCCATAAGGTTGGATTTGTTATCCTTCCAAGAGCCTTCCTTCCACCATGGGATTGTGTGACCAAAGGCAACTACTCCTAACCTACTATTCCAGTTATAACTTTATTTTTAACCTCTAACAAATAATCACAAGCCAACATTTTAACAATACCACGTGCATAAAAGAGCTCATGGGGTACACACCCAAGGTGACCGAGTAAGTTATCTGCATATATCTAAGGGAGCTCAGAAGAGGGTCCACTCAACCTTACCCTGCCTAAGACTTTCTACCTCTTCAAAGCTAATGTGCAAGAAATAGCAAAAAACACAAATGAATTCTTTCTTCTTTTCAATATAATACAATTTCTCAAGCCCTGGGAATATCTCTATTTCCTCAGAAAATAATTCATTGCTATTTGGCTTTTGAAGCTAGAACTTAAAAAATATGGATTTTTTTGTATTACATTATTTTGGGGAAGGGGAGAAGTTATAAAACCTGCTATAACCATTATACTACCTCTTTCTTTAAACCTCCTGACTTAAGAGTTTCTGGCAACTTGTACCCTCCTCCACACTTTAAAAAGAGATTTAATCAACCAACAAAGAGGACACCAGTTTCTGGTATTTTTGTTTTGCAAAATATTATACAGTTATTACTGACCTAAATTAATTTTCCTATGAAGTATATTCATGATTTATATATATAGGATTTATTTCTGTTTCTTGAATTTTTCCTATAACTTATAATAAAAGCCTACTGGAAAAATTGCATCATAAGCCGTGGCTAGTGGTTCAGTTGGTTGGAGCGTCGTTCCATGCACCAAAAGGTCATGGGTTCGATCCCTGGTTGGGGCACATATGGGAGGCAACCAACTGATCGATGTCAGTGTCTCTCTGTCTCTCTCTCTTCCTCCCTTCCTTTTTCTCTAAAATCAATAATTATATCCTTGGGTGATGATGAAAAAAACTGCATCACATGGATACACAGGTAGTCTCTGACATAAAAACTACAGCAGTACCCTACTCCTCACAAGGCTCAGGCTATCAGGAGAGCCACTGTGATAATACTTAAGTGTCCATTCGGAAGCAGCGAAATGGAAGCAACATGACAAATAGGAACAGTTCAGAGGAAGACACTGGGTAGCTGAAGTCCAGGCAGGACTAACTGGCCTTTAAATTGTCTCTCATCTAACCTCAAATCTTTCCCTTGAAAAAGCCCAGAGTTTTAAGATTTCTTATTCTGTCATTAACTAGGAGGCACAATCTTTTTTTTTTTTAAAGCTATCTAATCACAATACATAAATTATACAGCCTTTCATAAGTTCTCTAATATTTATTAAAGAATGGTGAAAATGTGCTGAAGTCTAGATAACCTGTTTACAAATGACCTATTGAGAGGCAACCCATACGAGACAGCAGAGTTCACAACTAATGTGTGATGTGGTTTAAACTGTAAGTAGCTCAGAGATTACTTTTGTACACCATATATTGTTTTCTACAGTTCAATGTGCAACATCTTCCATTTTAATCTGTTAACAAGAATGTTCAGAAATGTTAAAACTATTATCTATGCTAGTTTGTTATGGACATTTATCTACACAGAAGCAAGGGAAAGGAAGAATGGAACAGAAATGAATCTTTTAATGATCCAGCTACTAGAAAGCTGATCTAAGGCTATCCCAGGAAAAGTGGAAAAAAAAGGAGTGACGTGTCTCCTATACAAAATGCTTTTTAGGCACTGCAACAGCTAAGGCCAGCCCAAATCGACCTTTCTCTACCTGGTTTAGCACAATATAAATATGATCCAGTAGATAATTTTGTTCTAAGCCATTTTAAAAATCACTGAAGATGATTAGCACTTAAGATTTAAGTGTCTTGGTCATTTGTAACAAGAATCTAGGATGAAAACAGAACAACCACATTTATCTGTTGTCCCAGTTCTTTATTATGTATAATAAAGTATGAGATTACAAAAATGAATATATATTTAATTGCTCCTCTTTTGGTCCAAAGTGTCCTGAACTCTTCTTTGAAGAGGATACAAGTAAAAACAAAACATCCAAATGTTGTCTAGTGCTTGGACATTACCTCATCTACTTGCAAAATAGATTTTTATAGTCCTTAGACAACCGATGATCCTTTTTTCAGTTTTAGAAAGAAATCAACAATATTCTGCTCTATTCCATCAACACCTCTAAAGCCACTAGTTTTCTAACTAGCCATGTGTTTATAAGTACAAATAAGTACATGTAATATTATGTAATGTCCAAATAAAAGTTTCATTACTTTTAATCTCATGATTATCGTTTCTGTCCCTTTTTTAATCCAAGAAGATAAAAAGGCAAAAATGGAATACGGGCTCTAAGAACACTTAAAAATGCAAGGAAAATAAAGCTTAAGGACTAAAATGTGAGCGTGGAATACACAATCTCTATTCCTGTACTGTTGTAAACCATTGGTATAAAGACATATCAACCTGATTAAACCCTCTTGGGGGAATTTTTTTGCGGAAAAAGGACAAATCTTACTAAGGTAAAAATCTTCTAAAATGTTTTCATATTAGAAAGAGGATGAATATACCAGTCTTACTTGAAAACTGACAGCAGAAAATTGACAACAATAAACCTTATTAAACAGATGCAAATACTAATAGTGCAGTTAAGCATGCCCTGCTAGGATATTAGAAAACTTGAAGGTAACTCACTCTTCTAATTAAGGAAACTGATGTTAAAGCAATCTTACATTCCTCATATATAATGGCTAGAGGAACTACAAACTTGGACTGTTTTGTTTTTAAAAGACCAATCAACATCCGTTTACATTTTACATTTCAGTCAAATCATAAGTTATTATATAAAATTTTTTGAAAATTATTTAAAAGATTAAGTTAAGAAAAAACTTTAAAAATTTAAGAAAAAACTATGAATGAAATCGTTTTAAAATCACTATTAAAGATACTCAAAACACTATGACTGAACTAAGAGAACACGAGAGAAAGTTTTAGGGCCAAATAAAACATACTTGATAATACCATGATCTTGCAATAGTGTACATTTCCACTTTAAAAGTCCATTAGAAAGGCCACTTGTTAAAGACTTGATTCTACTTTAAGTAATAACCCATCTAAACTATTCTAAGTAGAATCTTAAGCCAACTGGGGAGAAATGGACAAAACAGAACAAGTAAAATGAGATTTTCCAAAATACTTTTAGTGTTTAATAAAACTAACAAAAAGAAAAAAAAATCACAACAAACACCAAAAACATGTGAGCATTATGCTTTACCACTGTATTCCAAACTATCATGTTGCTCAAATAAAACCTAAAATATATTTTGCACAAGTAAAGTTTCTGGTCTGGCATTTTATCTTTTTAGTGTCTTGGCTAACGAAGCTTAGCAAAGTACACTCATGTAATTTATATGTCATACAATTTGGAAACTAGGGGAATGAACATCAGCCAGATTTTTTCTTATCATTCTTTCCTTTCTAATGTGTTTTTCAAATAAAATTAATGAGTCAGCTATACATTCAACAGTCCAATACACATAAAAGTTCGCTAGGGTTAAAACTACAAGTTCATTTAACATCTCGTGTTTCACTTTCCATTTCACAGAAATACTGTAGTGGACATAAGGGCATCTCGGCCTTTGCCTGCAAGAAGGAGTTAAGTAAGCAAAGGAGTTTGAAACGGAGCCCAGTGGAGTGGGACGAGAGAATCCAGCACGGCTACCGGGGACAGATAAGTGTCCTCCGTACCCGGGCTACCGGCAGAGGAATGTGGCTGGCTGCTCTGGTACCCCTACAAGGAATTCGCCCACACCTTCTTCTAAAAGAGACATTATCTGCCTAGCAAGGGCTTGAGCGTAGCCGACTCAGCTCCGCGGGGAAAAACCCACTTCTCAAACCCCGCTCCCTCTCTCTACCACTGAGCCCCAGGGGCTGTTACTTAACTGACCTGCTCCTCGGGCGAGCCCTTGTCCAGGCCAATCCAGCCCAGCCCAGGGCCAGAAGGCCGCGCTGCTGGGTAAGGCGTGCGCTCGGCCGGGAACACCCAAAAACAGCCCGGCCCCGGGCCCGCCGCGCCGGCCGGATCCCCGGGCGGCGGGCGAACCCGCAGGCAGGCGGCGCCGGCTGGG
Organism: Mormoops blainvillei; assembly: GCA_004026545.1. Taxonomy (NCBI): domain Eukaryota; kingdom Metazoa; phylum Chordata; class Mammalia; order Chiroptera; family Mormoopidae; genus Mormoops; species Mormoops blainvillei. The sequence goes on from PVJD01009760.1 coordinate 21,109, forward strand.
CCCGCCTCAGCCCCTCGCCGCGCCCCCCCACCCACCGCCAGGCCCCGCCTCCTGCCATCCATCCCTCCATCCACCTCCTCCCCACTGCAGCGCCAGCTTCACCTGCCCAGCGCCGCTGCCCGGCGCCACGACCCCGACCGGCCGCCCCCAGTCCCCCAACCTCGCGCTCGCCCCTAGTGTGCCCTCTCCTCCACCCCCACCTGCCCCCGCCCCCAGCCTCTACCTTATAGGAGTCTGTGGCCAGGAGGATGTTGAATTCGGCTTCTGCTGCAGCATTCATCTCGGGCCGGAGTAGGGGCCGCGAGCCGCGGGCTGTCCGGCGCCGCTGCCAGGAAGAAGAAAAAATGGGCTTCACCGCGCTCCGTTGCTTAAGTCACCGCTCGGTCGGAGGGGGAGGGGGAGATGAGGGGAAAACGGAGCAGGGAGGAGGGGCCTGAGGAGGGACGGCCCGGGAGCCCTGACGCGGCGGGGGCGGTGGCGGCGGCTACAGCACACGCAGTCTGGGTACTCGGACAGCCTCTTCACCTCGGCTCCCCGCCCCCGCCCCATTATCCCGTCGGGGACGCGAGGGGCGGGGCGCGGCCGCGCGTGCGCAGCGCGTAGGGGGCGAGGCAGGCGAGGACGACGTGAGGCACGCGCTCCTTCTAGGAGACGCCCACCCCGGGAAGCTGGAGGCTGTGGTGCCGCCCCGGCCCGTGACCCGGGCCTCCGCCTCGGTTTCATTTCCCGGCCGGGCAAGGAGGGGCCAGGAGGAGGGGCGTTTCTATTATCGCCACTCCTGCAATCACCGGTTCGCCCGCCTGGCGCACACCTTCTAGTCCTACCCAGTCCTGGCCCGTTTTCTGTGTCCTCCTGAAGTCACGCCACCAGGCTGGGGGCCGAGGAGCCTCCTCTGCCGGCCTTCCCGTCCCCCTCACGCAGTTACTCACCTTTGTTTCCGGCTTGATTTAAGAATCGAGCCTTTTACCTCCATCTCTCTTGTCCCTCCTGATCCTCCTAACCCTCACTTTAAAATCTTAAGACCTGCGGTGAGGAATAAGGTGTGAGGGGCCCCTTTGAAACTGACACATCGACCCCGCTTTCCTCCCGCTTTATGGCCGAGATCTTTGATCTTCTGAGGGATGTTTTGACTTTCCTGGAAAAAATAACCGCCGAAAGGCAGGGGTTGAATTCAGACCTCACAGAAAAAGGGATGAAAAGACCTGATTGAATCTAATATTGCCGAGAAGTAAACAGCAACAGTCCGTCTTTGGGTGCGAAACTGACTTATTGTTACCATCGTTAAATCTTGGAAAACGGGTTGGCCAGCAAATACGCAAGTGAAACGACGTCGGATGACTTCATCCAAATGCAGACCATTTGCGCAGTTCTCATACGTGGGTGCATTTTTGCGTAAAACTATTTCCTTTTGTCCACGTGTCCAGTAGCTGCTGCTGCTGCTTTTTAATTTTGATTTGGGTTTTACAAGATACAAGCAGCTGGGAAAAAAAGTGGTTTAATGAAAACTGAAAAGGGACTTTACAGACTATCCTTCAAGTTATTAGAAGCCTCATGGGAGAAGAAGGGGAGAGTGACGAGAGAGACTCATCACAAGAAAACTGAGACCTCTTCAATTAAAAGTAACTTCGGTCCATGTTTTGGAGCATGTACAGGTTGACAGTTGCCTCCATCGAGCCATAGATTTCATGTCCTCAAAATTCACAGAAGTGGTGAGATAACTCCAGGCACTGTCTAAAGTACTAAATAATACATTTAGAATTATTTCCAGCAACAAGATTTAAAACAAAGGAAGGTTTTTATTGTTGTTGTTGTTTTAATTTTGTTTTTGTATGACCCTGTATTTACGGGGGAAAATTGGTTTTGAAAACATAATTTAATTATTTAATTTATTTTTTTTTAATTTTGGGAGATTTTGTTAATTTAGTTCAGGCTGTGCAGTTCAGAAAAGGAAAATGATTCTTTTTGCCCCATCTCAGGTGGTTTTATCTTTATTCATTTAAAATTTCCATAACCTATTTTGCTTAAATAACAAATTCTTTTTGCTTAGCCTTCTGGAATCTATGTATATATAACTGACCATTGTTCTATGCTGCCTTATACAGGGGCGAGAAAAAGAATTCTGAATACAAAGTGGGCTTTGTTTATGGAAGCATTTTTGTTTTAAAAAAATGCAAAATATCCCTAGCTGGGTAGCTCAATTAGTTGGAACATCTTCCTGTACACCAAAACGTTGTGGGTTCGATCCCTGGTCAAGGACACATAACTAGGTTGCAGGTTTGATCCCCAATTGAGCACCTACTGGAGTGCCTACCAATTGCTGTATCTCTTTCTCTCTCCCTCTCTTTCAAATCAATAAACATATCCTTGATGGGGATTTCAAAAAATAAAAATTAAAAAAGCAAAATAAATTTTCATCTTGCACTATTCGAGATGGATTTGACGTTTTAAGGTGAGAGAGTTTAATATCAGCACAAGTAAAAATGTTAATATTACATTGACATGTTCAATGGTAGAAACAGTCGTAAGACCTGTACACATATTAGCGACTTAAACCCTCAGAGCAATCTCTAGAGGAAAAGAGGAAAATTCAGTCATGTTTCCAATAGAAAATCATCATTTGCTTATGATAGAAATAGGTACACTCTATATATAACTATGTGCTTAAGCCAGACCAATTTTGAAGTAATCAGGGTTTAGAACTAGAACCATGAAATTATCACCAAATATAAAGTCAAGATTTCATTTTGAAATGACCTCCACCTTGAAAGACAGTTGAACAGCTAGCATACCTAGTAACCATGTAAAAAAATATGAAAAACTTTCTCATAGGTCCCCACAAAATGACAAAACCCTACTAGTACAAAGATATAGATGGACCCTGTCGCTTTATTCAAAGCCCAGGGTTAATCTATCATTCCTACCAAACAACCAGTCAAGCAGGGTGAATGGGGTATGCAGCTCCTTCTTTATATCCCACAGAGTGCTATGAAAGACCTTTGGACCCATACATTTGATTAGGCAAAGTGGGTGTTACTACACCATTCCTTTTTCCACACTCCCTTCCAGATAGCCTTTGTTGCACTTTGTATCTCTAAGTTGCCTCAGAATTCCAGTCTGACTTGATATCACCTCAGTAAAAAACAATGGAGAAAAAAATGTAGGGTTCACCCACCTGCAAGTTGTGACAATGTTTCTGTCCATCACCCTTCAAAACTTCCTTCAGCCTTACCAACCAGCAACAATTGTCAAAAGACAAACACAACAGAGGAAGTTTTAAATTAAAGTTATATCTTTTTCTTATTCACTTCCACTGTTTCTAAGGGACCTCCCAGAGTTCTAATTTCCTAAGGAAAAGGTCTCATCTACAGAAAGACATGGGTCTTCATGGATCCGATCATCAGTGTTAACCATTCCCGAAGCACCCTTTAATGACTCTGTCCTGTATAATCAGACAGAGACACGCAAAAAACTGCTGAGTCTTAGCCTACAAGTGTGGAAGTGACAGAGTAACTGTAACCCACATATGGGAAGAATGAGCATGCATACTGAATTGTTTACATGCATTGCATTGCAAAATGTTCCTGTTGTTGACTAAAAAGATATTATCAACCACATATTTCGTCACCAAAAAGGATTTATTCAGGAAAAAGAAAGGGGTTGCAACCCAGTGCATGCAGACATAGCAAGCCATATGCACACTGTGGCCTGTGTGCCAAGATGGGTATTTATATAAAAGTAAAGGAAGTTAAGGGAAGGTGAAGTTACAACCATAGAACTCTTCCTATAGGGTTCTTGTGATTACATAGGGTATGGTAGAGTATGAGAATTTCCATAAGCCCTAGCTCTTCCCATAGACCCTCCCTACTGATTATGTTTCCTTAAAGTTTCACTTAACCTTTATCACTGTACACTTTCTATGGTATCCTTATGGTCTGACTGTGCTAATCTATTTTCCTCGGGCAATACTGGCTTGATTATCTATCTTGGTTAAATTCTCTTCAAATCTCATACGCTGCAGGAAGTCTCCCCAATCTACGTATGCTACATGGCAACTCTCAATTTTCCTACCTTTATTAGTTGTGTTTTTGGTTTGCATTATATCCAAACATAAATTTTTCCAATCACAACCAAATAAAATGGGAAATAAAGGTAGAAAGCAAAAAGAAAAGGTTTGAGTTCATCTTTAAAGGTAAAGTAAATGTAGACGTACATGTTATGATGCTATGTGTGGAGATTTTGGTGTTATAATTACTTATAAATTTGGCTGATGACCACTTTGTTTAAGACTCAATGGCCAAAATCAGTGACCGAGAGAATGAGACTGTTAGAAGTATAAAAAATTGTCAAGATCTTTTAATGAAGTGTTTTCCTATGTGAAGCTTGCTTATTTGAGATGTGTTTCAGTAGCACTCAGATAAACATTTTAAACTTTAATAATCTTTAATATAATAATTATTATATATTAGAAAAATATAACTAACACATAAAAGTAGATTTTTTTTTCTGGGGAATTACTAGTTAGGATGAAACCAAAGTAGGTGGGCACTCAGAATGGTGAACCTTACTACTTTCTTTAGAAGCCTTTTTTAACCTTTAAGTTGTTTTCATAGCCTCAGTATAAGACTGGTTTCCTTGAGAGAGCTAAACATGAAAGGCTACATGCTGTATGATTTCATTTATATAAAATTCTAGAAATTTTATAATTAAAAAAAGCAGATCAGTGATTGCCAGAAACTGGGGTTAAGAAAAGCAGAAAGGTTTAGTAAATACTTATTGAATGAATGAAGGGCTAACTTCTATCACCAACAAAAGCAGGATGGACTTTGTGATAGATTTCGTTTTTTGCCCATATTCAAAGGCCCTCTCTATTGTATTGTTCACCCATACTCATTATTCCTCTCCTGTGTCCCTGTTCTGTTGAACTCATGCATCATCATGGGAGTTGCTTTAGCCATGAAATGTGAACTGATATGATGTGTATCATTTCCCATCAGAAGCTTTAAGGGATCACACACGGCTTGCCGTTCTATCTTTTTCTTCTGTCACAAAGACTGCCATACTCCAGGTGGGGTCTGATCCACATCCCTAAATCCTGAAATGTGGACAACACAGCAGCAAATCAGAGCCCACCTGCACTGGCCATGTAGTGTGAGTGAGAAATAAACCTTTCTTATTGTAAGCCATGGAAATTTTGGAGATTGTCACCACAACATGACAAGGTTTATCCTGACAATATAGACATCCACGCATTCTTTTTTTCTTTAGGCTCGGGGAAAGAGGTATCCCTCCTTCTGCCCCAGGTTAATCTCTCTCACCTGTGCTCTGGATGCATCCCATGTCCTCCCCTCCCCTTCCCTGCCTATCTTCTTACATCCTGTTCTTTAGTTATCACCCCTTCTCTCTTCTGAACCTTCAGACACCCACTTCCTTTTGACTTCTCCTTGGCATATAAACATATTTGAATCTCTCCCATCTTAAAGAACAAAACAAACAAACAAAAAAACCCCTTCCCTTTTCTAGTCCCACAATATCTCTTTCCTTTTCCAGAAAAAGAGGTCTCCAACTCCCATCTCTACTACTTTCTTTATACATCTCACCAACCTCTGTCTGTGTAGCCATATAAGCTGGCAGACCCAATGGTCGTAGGTCACAGATATTGGCTAGTGACACCAGTAGAAGAAAAAAAGTTTCTTTTCTTCATTTAATCATTATCCACCTTGTTTTTCCCTCTGACATTAGGGTGAGCAAGTGTTTTATCCAAAGAAAGTCTGACTGTAGTCCATCTGCCATGGAACTTCACTGTAGGTCCCAGAAGAAACCTCCTATTATTTACCTTAAAATTTATCTGAGCCTGGGCTAGGTATCTCTTTCTTTCCCAGTGGTAAATTTTCTGTACCCCTGAAATACCTGTTAATCAGAGGTAAGGGAACATTTTCAATCCCATCTCTGTAAAGGTGTTAATCATAATATCCTGGGGCCAACTATGAATCCCAAAAAGCTTTTCCTCATTTTTTTTATATGAGGACAAGAGGCTCCTCATGCAAAGAGGAATCCCTGTGGTCTTCTCTGAAATTCAGAATTCTCAAGTTGGGCATGTGGACTGGATGCCCCACAGATACTATGGTCTAGAAATAATTTTGTCAGGTTGCTCAAAGGTGATCAAGCTATAGATGACTGCAAAACATTAACTAAACTGACAAGTACTACATTGGTTTCCTTGAGGGAAAGTCTAAGTAACTGCAATGTGAAATAAACCTGACTTGACAATGGGACCCTGTTATCTGTACGTCAGATTCCATCTGTAAACCAGTTTACATATCAATAATTTGTGTGGCAGATACAGAATAAGACACTGAGTGTTAGATTTTCTCAAAAGATATCTCCATTAAGCCATCTAAGTCTTGAAAATTAGCTTTCTTTATTCTGAGGATGTTTTTGACACAGTTAGGGCTGTTGGTCTTCTAGAATCAATGCACCCTTTACTTGGATAGTAGCAGAAGACAGTGACAAATTCCACAGGTACCATTTCAGTGTCCTGGGTAAGTTACTGTGCAGTTTCATTTTACATTAGTGATATTTGAGCCTTGTTCTTGATGTGGGGATTGGTCATCTTCCAAGTCTTCCACCAGCACATTTGTAAGCTGTCTCTTCAGCTTTTGGTTTTATAATCATTATTGGGTTGGCCAAAAAGTCCATATTTTTTCCCACAAATTAAAAGACACATTTTTCATTTTCACCAATAACTTTATTGAGTTGGATATTTTGAATGTTGGCTATCTCATGCGTGGTATAACATTGATTGTTTTCAATGTCTTGATTTGATCAGTATCAACTTCAACTGGTCTACCTGACCATGGAGCACCTTCCAGAGAGAAATCTCCAGCACAAACCTTCGCAAACCACTTTTGACACATTTGATCCATCACAGCACCTTCTACATACACTACACAAATCTTTTTTTGCATTTCAGTTGAATTTTTACCTTTCTTGAAATAATAAAGCATAATATGCTAAAAATCTTGTGTGTTTTCTTCCATCTTCAAATTTAAAATAGCTATACAAAAATTCACCAATTTTGATATTTTTTTAAATGCACACTGATATAACAGTTGTCACAATACAATCTAACAAAATTGTTTCGAATGAGGATAAAAAAAAAAAAGCATTACTAGAGCCATCTTACAGCAAAAAACCAAACAAACTTTTTTGCCAAATCAAAACATTGCTTTTGGTTTTCACTTTCAGAAGATGACCTTTTCTTTAATCTACCCCCATGTTCTGGATATTCTAGTGTAGTCCTTCACAGGCCCATAATATTCACGTTTTAAGAATGATGTTAAAGCTGTGTGCCAGAGACTTCCAGCCAAAATAGAGGCATAGGTAAATATGCTTTGTTTCCTCACACAACCAAAGAATGACTACAACTAATTTAAAAACAGAAAACAACTAGAACTGCCAGAAAATTAAACTGTGTGGAAGTCTGACAGCTAAGGAATTAAAGAAGCATTCATCTGGACCGTTGGAGGGGGGTGGGGGGTGCAAGGAGAAACAGGGAACCAGGGCAGAGAGAACATGCTACAAGGCACCTGCTGGCAGATCAGGTGGTCCCACATTCATGTGTGGAAAAACTGGGAATAACAATGGGGGAGTGTGACAGACCACGCAACCTAGGGTTCTAGCTTGGGGAAATAAAGCCTCAAAACCTCTGGCTGTAAAAACCTGTGGGTGTTGCAGTGGCAGGAGAAACTCCCAATCTCATAGAAGAGTCTGTTGGAGGGGACTGTGAAGTCCTAGAATGCACACAACCCCACCCACTTGGGAATCAGCACCAGAAGGGCCCAGTTCACTTGTGGGTAGCAGGGGGAAGTGACTGAAAGTGAGGCAAGGGGTAAGAAAGCAGCATTGTTCCCTCTCTGACCCCTCCCCCCACAGATAGCACCACAGTGCAGAGAAGTGGGTTGCCCTACCCTAGTGAATACCTGGTGAATACATTTATACACCAAGGTTTTTCTCCTTATAACATAACAGGTGTACTGAGATCAAGAAATACGGTCCAAATGAAAGAACAGATCAAAACTCCAAAAAAAGAACTAAGTGAAGAGGAGATGCAGAACTAAGTCAACCTATCAGATGCAGAGTTCAGAACATTGAAAATCAGGATGCTCACAGAAATGATTGAATGTAGATGTAAAGTAAAGGAAGAAATGAAGGCTATACAAAGTGCTATGAAGGAAAATATACAGGAACCAACAGTGAAGGAAAGGAAACTGGGACTCAAATCAACAATTTGGAACAGAAGGAAGAAATTAACATTCAGACAGAACAGAATGAAGGAATGAGAATTCAAAAAAATGAGGAGAAGCTGAGGGACCTCTGGGACAACATTAAATTCTCCAACATCCGAATCATAGGGGTGCCAGAAGGAGAAGAGGAAGAGCAAGAAATTGAAAACTTACTTAAACAAATAATGAAGGAAAACTTCCCCAGTTTGGCAAAGGAAATAGACTTCCAGGAAGTCCAGGAAGTTCAGAGAGTCCCAAACAAGTTGGACCCAAGGAAGCACAGACCAAGGCACATCATAATTACATTACCCAAGATTAAAGATAAGGAGAGAATCTTCAAAGCAGTAAGAGAAAAGGAGACAGTTACCTACAAAGGAGTTCCCATAAAACTATTAGCTGCCTTCTCAAAAGAAACCTCACAGGCAAGAAGGACCTAGAAAGAAGTATTCAAAGTCATGAAAGGCAAGGTCCTTCACCCAAGATTACTCTATCCAGCACAACTATCATTTTGAATGGAAGGGCAGATAAAGTGCTTCCCAGATAAAGTAAACTTAAAGGAGTTCCTCATCGCTAAGGCATTTTTCTATGAAATGTTAAAAAGACTTATCTAAGAAAAAGGAGATCAAAACTATGTACAGTAAAATGACAACAAATGCACAACTATCAACAACTGAACCTAAGAAACAAAAACAGAAACAAACTAAGCAAACAACTAGAACAGGAACAGAATCACAGAAATGGAGATCACATGGAGTGTTATCAGTGGGGAGGGGTGGGGGAAGAATGGGGGAAAAGGTACAGGGAATAAGAAGCATAATTTGTAGGTACAAAATAGAGGATGTTAAGAATAGTATAGGCAATGGAGAAGCCAAGGAACTTATATGTACCACACATGGACATGAACTAAGGTGGGGGAATGCTGGAGGGAGGGGGTGTACAGGCTGGAGGGGGATGAAAGGGAGGAAAAAAATGGGACAACTGTTACACCATAATCAACTAAGTATACTAAGAAAAATAACTGTGTGCCAGAACCATCACATTTACTAAGAATTCACATTTATTCACAATAAAATTATTCATACTAATTATTCATGTGTGTGAGTATACTGAAATGTGATGACTTACATAATTTGGGAGGACATAAATGCTCCATGGTCCCTGAATCTAATTAGTATATGGATACATTTTAAAAATCAAAGAAGAAATAAACTCATACTTATTCATTTTAATTATTTTTATACATAATATTTCAATTATTTTTGTATTATATTTGATCTTGTGACAAAGTCTGCTGACAGAGGTACAAAAGTAGACAGATAAAAAGTATGTGGTAAATCTGATATAACTTATTGATCATTTTGTGCATGAATTGTTATTTTTTTAATTAAACAAACATTGAACACGTAAGTTATTGGTAATATTCATAGAATCCAGAAGTATATATAAAGTTAAGAGTATAAGTTGATTTTTATGTTCTGGCTTGCTTAAAATTTCTGTTTTTTAAACGTGAATGGGTGTTGACTTTTTTAAAATACTATTTTGGTATCTATTGAAATAACCACATGGCATTATCCTTTAATCTTTCAGTGAAAAAAAATTATGTGGAATGATGTCCTAATATTGAATGGATCCTGTTTACCTGAAATAAACCCCACTTCCTCATGTTGTATTATTTTTTAATATATTGTTATATTCATTTGTTAATATTATACTTAACACTTTAACAATTATGTTCAGGAGTGACATTAGCCTAGAGTTTTCTTTATCTCCAGTTTTATCCTTGTCTGGTTTTAACATTAGAATTATACTAGTCTCAAAGAATAAGTTGAGAAGCTTTGCATTTTTCCTTATCTTTTGGGAAAGTTTATACGACCTAACAGTTCCTTGTTAGGGTTTTTCTGTGAAAGAATTTGGCTTAGTGCCTTTTTTTATTTGTTTTTTTTCTTTAAAATAACTTTTTTATTATTGAGAATTTCAAACATTTACAAAAGTAGAAGTATAATATAATGAAACTTGATGCACCTGTCAAGCAGCTTCAGTAATTGTCAACTCACAGTTAACCTTTTTAAATCTATTATTTTAAATATTATTTTGAAGCAAATCCTAGCTACTATACCTTTTCAATTGTAAATATTTCAATATGGATCTCTAAGAGATAAATACTTTTTAAAAAAAATCCACAAGATCATTGTCAAATAAAAATATAACAACTCCTTAATCAAATCAGTGCTCACATTTCCAATTTCTTCATAAATTATCTTTTACAGTTTGATGAATCACAAATAAAGTCCACATGTTTCAATTGGTTTATATATTTTAAAGTTTGTTTTAATATATGGGTTTTTCTTTTGTATCTTCTCTTTCAGTTTACTTGTTAAAAAAAATTAGGTAGTCATGTAGTTTCCTATGGTCCGAATCAGTGTTATACAACAGAAATAAACTGAGAGCTACATGTATAGCTTTAAATTTTCTTGTAGCGACAGTAAAAAAAAAAGTAAGAAGAGACCGGTAAAATTTATTTAAATAATACATTTTATTTAACCTAATATATTCAAAATATTATCATGTTAACATGTAATCAATATAAAATTTATTAATGGGATATTTTACTTTTTTTTGGATACAAGTCCAGTGTGTATTTATTTTACACATATATCCCATCGTAATTTTGACTAACCACATTTCAGGTGCTCAATTACCACATGTGTCTAGGGATTACAGTATCGGACACTGTAGGTCTGGATTTTGCTGACTGCCACCCTGTGGTATAGTTTCACATCTTTCTCTGGATTCTGTATTTCCTGTAAATAGGTAGTTCCTGTAAATAGGTAGTTCCTGTAAATCAAGACATTTGATCCTTAGATGTTTTATTTTTTATTTTTTTCAAGATTACCTCTCAGGTGGTATGTGAGAAAGCATAAGGAAGCACAAATGTCTAGTTGTCTCCTGTGATGTTGGATGCCATTGATGCTTAATGTTTAGATCTATTAATTTATTTGAGGTTATACAACGGTGATACTCTATCACTTCTTTTCATTTATTAGCAGAAATATGTCTGTGAAGAAAAACTTCTCATCATGAACTATTTGGGTATCTGGGTACCAATTACAAGCTTGCCCAAGAAAAGCAGATGAAATACTCAATTCTTTCTTTTTATGTGCTGTTTTTCAAAATAATGAGTTAATTTTCTAATATCCTCCAATTTAGATCAGTAAGTTTTATTATTATTTCCTGTTTTGGTTATCCATTGCTGAAAAAAATATTACCATAAACATTATTTTTATTGAAAAATTAAAAAGCATTTTCAATTAAAATTGACATTTAATATTAGTTTTAGGTGTATAGCACAGCAGTTGGACATTTACAAGGCGATCCCCCGATAAGATTAGTACTCACCTGGCACCATACATAGTTATTACAATATTATTGCTTGTATTTCCTATGCTGTACTTGATATCCCTATTATATAACTGCCAATTTGTACTTCTAAATCCCTTTCCCTTTCTTACCCATCCCCCCCATCCCCCTCCCATTTGGCAATCATTGGTTTGTTCTCTGTATCCATGAGTCTATTTTATTTGTTTATTTTGTTTTTTAGATTCCATGAGTAAGTGAAATCATATGATATTTGTTGTCTTTCTCTGTCTGACTTGTTTTGCTTAGCATAATACACTCTAGGTCCATCCATGTTGTTGCCAATGGTAAGACTTCATCCTTCTGTATAGCTGAGTAATATTACATTATATATCACATCTTCTTTATCCATGCATCTATGAATGGACACTTAGGTTGCTTACATATCCTGGCTATTGTAAATGCTGTAATGAACATAAGAATGCATATATTTTTTTAAATTACTATTTTGGACTTTTCTGGGTAAATACTCAGAAGTGAGTTTTCTAAGTTATTTGGCAATTCTATTTTTAATTTGTAGAGAAAACTCCATACTATTTTCCATAGTGGTTGCACTAATTTGCAATCTCACTCATGAGGGTTCCCTTTTCTCCACATCCTCACCAACAGTCGTGATTTGATTTATTGATGATAGCAATTCTGACAGATGTGAGCTGCTATCTCCTGGTGGTTTTAATTTACATTTCTCTGATGATTAGTGATGTTGAGCATCTTTTCATATGTCTATTGGTCATCTGTATGTCCTCTTTGGAGAAATGTTTATTTAGATCATCTGCTCATTTTTTAATTGAATTGTTCATTATTTTGGTGTTACATTGAGTTATTCATATACTATATTTTGGCTTTAACCTTTTATCAGGTGATCATTGGTGAATATTTTCTTCCAGTCAATGGGTTGTCTTTTCATTTTGTTGCTGGTTTCCTTTTCTGTGCAAACCTTTTTAGTTTGATGTAGTCCCATCTGTTTATTTTTTTCTTTTGTTTCCCTTACCCAAGGAAACATATTAAAGAAAATTTTACTAAGGACAATGTAAAAGAGTTTACTGCCTATGTTTTCTTCTAGAAGTTTTATGGTTTCCAATCTTACATTTAAGTTTCTAATTCATTTTGATTTTATTCTTGTATATAGTGTGAGAAAGTGCTCTATTTTGATTTTTTTTAGCATGTGTCTTTCCTGTTTTCTCAACACAGTTTATTGAAGAGACTGTTTTTATCCCATTGTATATTCTTGCCTCCTTTGTCATAGATTAATTTGACCATATCATTGTGGGTTTATTTCTCAGCTTTCTGTTCTGTTCCATTGATCTATTTGTCTGTTTTTATGCCAGTATCATGCTATTTTGATTAATATAGTTTTACAGCATAGTTTAATATCAGGTAACGTGATACATGGGACTTTATTCTCCTTTCTCAAGATTGCTTTGATTATTTGGGGTCTTTCTATGGTTCCATATAAATTTTAGGATAATTTGTTCTAGTTCTGTGAAAAGTGCTATTAGTATTTTGATAAGGATTGTATTGAATCTACAGATCGTTTTGGGTAGTTCAACATTTTAATGATGTTGATTCTTCTAGTCTATGAGCACAGTATATGCATCCATTTTGTTGTATCTTTTGAATTTCTTCAATGTCTTATAGTTTTTGAGTACAGGTCTTTTTTTCCCTTGTTAAATTTAAAAAATATTTAATTTATTAATTTTTAGAGAGGGGGAAAGGAGGGAGAAAGAGAGGGAGAGAAACATTGATGTTAGAGAGGAAAATCAGTTGGTTGCCTCTCACATGCACCCCCAACTGGGGACTAGACCTGAAACCCAGACATGTGCCCTGACTTGAAATCGAACTGGTGACCTTTTGCTTTGCAGGATGACACCCATCCATCTGAACTCCGCTGGCCAGGGCTCTCCTTGGTTAAATATTTTCTTAGTTATTTTATGTTTTGGTGCAATTATAAATGGGATTATTTTCTTAATTTGTCATCCTAATAGTTTGCCGTTGGCATATAAAATGCAACCAATTTCTGATTACCAATTTTGTATCCTGCCACTTTACTGAATTCATTTATCAGTTCCAATATTTTTTGTGTACAACATCATGTCATCTGCAAACAATAGTTTTACTTCTTCTTTTCCAATTTGGATGCTTTTCATTTCCTTTTCTTGTCTGATGACTGTGCCTATGACTTCCAATACTGTGCTGATCAAAAGTGGGGAAAGTGGAACTTTGTCTTGTTCCTGATCTTGAGGAAAAGACATTTAGCTTTTCCCCATTGACTATGATGTTAACTGTAGGTTTATCATATATGGTTTTATTATGTTGAGGTATGCTCCCTCTATTCCCATTTTGCTGAAAGTTTTTATCATAAATATGTGCTGGATTTTGTCAAATGCTTTTTCTGCATCTATTGACATGATTATATGATTTTGATTTTGATTTTGTTTACTTTGTATTATGTTAATTTTTTGTACATATTGAACAAACCTAGGATTCTCAGAATAAATCCCACTTGGTCATGGTGTATGATCTTTATAATGTATTGCTGAATTTAGTTTGCTAATCTTTCATTGAGAAATTTTGTACCTATGTTCATCAGGCATATTGACCTATAATATTCTTTTCTTGTAATGTCTTTGTGTTTGATATCAAAGTAGTGCTGGTCTCAACATGAGCTTGGGAACCGTCATGCCTCTTCAATTTTTTGGAATAGTTCCCAAAGGATAGCTGTTAATTTGTTGAATATTTGGTAAAATTCACCTGTGAGGCCATCTGATCCAGAACTTTGTTTTTGGGAATTCAGATTTTCTGTTTCTTGCTGAATTAGTCATGGAAAATAGTATATTTTTAAGAACTTGATCCATTACTTCCAGATTTTCTAGTTTGTTCGCATAGTTCTTTGTATTTTTTTTGTATTTCTGTGGTGTCAATTGTCACTTCTTCTCTTTCATTCTGATTTTATTTGTTTGGCTCCTCTGTTTTTCTTAATGAGTCTGGTTAAAGATTTGTCTTTTTTTTTTTTTTTTGCCTTTTCAAAGAACTGGTCCTTTTTAATTGGTCTCTTTATTTTTTTATAACTTCTACGTCATTTATTTCAATTCTGATCTTGATTATTTCCTTTCTTTTACTCACTTTAGTCTTTGTTCTTTTTCTATTTCTTTAGGTATAAAGTTAAATTGTTTATTTGAGGATTTTCCTTGTTTCTTAAGATAGGCCTGTATTGCTATGAATTTCTCTCAGAACTGTTGTGTCTGTGTCCCATAGTTTTGGGGTTATTGTGTTTCTATTTAATATTTCTCAAGTGATCTTTTGAATTCTTTCTTGATCTTATTGTTAACCTATTCATTGTTTAGTAGCAGTTATTTAGCCTCCAAGTGCTTGTGTGTTTTTCAGTTTTCTTCTTGTAATTGTTTTCTAGTTTTATACCATTGAGATTGGAGAAGATTCTTGATATAATTTTAATGTTTTTAACCTTGTTGAGACTTATTTTTTTTTACCTAATATGACCTATTCTGGAAAATGATCCATGTGCATTTGAAAAGAATATATACTATCTTGCTTTGGGGTAATATGTTCTAAAAATATCAATTAATTTCATCTGGCCTAATGTGTCATTTAGATGATTTTCTGTCTGGGTGATCTATCCATTGATGTCAATGGAGTGTTAAATTTTCTGCTATCACTGTTGATATCTTCCTTTATGTTTGTTAATATTTGTTTTATATATTTAGATGTTCCTAGGTTGGGTGCATGAATGTTTACAAGAGTTATATCCTCTTATTGGATTGATCCCTTAATCACTTTGAAATGTTTTTTCTTGTCTCTTGTTATGGTCTTTGTTTTAAAGTCTATTTTGTCTGATATAAGTATTGTTACCCCAGCTTTTCTTAAAATACCATTTGCATGAAATATCTTTCCATCCCTTTACTTTCAGTCTGTGTGTGTCTTTCAATCTGAAGTGGATCTCTCTTAGGCAGCATATGTACAAGTCTTGTTTTCTTATTCTTTCAGCCACCTTATGCCTTTTGATTGGAGCATGTAGTTCATTTACATTTAAAGTAATTATTGATAGGTATTTAGTTGTTGACATTTTGTCAATTGTTTTCTGATTATTTTTGTAGTTCTCCATTTCTTTTTTATTCTCTTGCCCTTTTCTATGTTGATGAATTTATGTAATGTTATGTTTTGGATCCTTTTCTCTTTATTTCTTGTATTTCTATTGTAGATTTTGGATTTGTGGTTATCATGTGCTTTATATATACCAAGCTGTTTTTACAGCTATGCTAAGCTGATGGCAGGTTAAGTTTGAACACATTTTATAAACACTGCTATTTTTACTCACCCTTACACTTTTATGTTTTTGTTGTTATTTTTTTTAACTTCTCTTGTGTATGTACTTGTGTGTATCCCTTAATTTACTGTTGGAAGTGCACATGGTCTTTCTACTTTTACCTTTTAATCTTTTTGCTAGCTTTATAGTTGGTTGATCCACTGCTCTTATTATATGTTTGCCTTTTTCAGTGAAATTTTTTCTTTGTAATATTTTATTCATATTTTTGACCTCCTGTTCTTATTCATATTTTTTATCCTCTCCTTCTACCTCCTTTTCTTCTTCTTCCACTTTAAGTAGTCCCTTTAACATTTCTTATAATACTGGTTTGGTTGTGATGAATTCCTTTAGCTTTTCTTGTCTAAGAAGCTCTTTATCTCTCCTTTGATTCTAATTGTAGCCTTGCTGAGTAGAGTAGTCTTGATTGTAGATTCTTGCTTTTCATCATTTTGAATATTTTATGCTAGTCCCTTCTGGTCTGCAGTTTCTGTTGAGAAATAAGCTGACGGTCTTACAGAAGTTCTTTTGTGGGTGACTACCTGTCTTTCTCTTGTTGCTTTTAAAATTCTGTCTCTTTAACCTTTGGCATTTTAATTATAATGTGTTCTTGTATGGGCTTTTTTGGGTTCATCTTGTTTGGGGCTCTCTGCACTTTCTAAACTTGTGTGTTTATTTCCTTTGTCAGGTTAGGGAAGTTTTCTGTCAGTTTTTCTGAAATAGATTTTCAGTTCTTTGCACTCTCTCTTTTTCCTCTGGTGCCCCAATGATGGGAATGTTGGTATGCTTGATGGGGTCCCAGAGATCTCTTACATTATTCTCATTTTTAATGTTTTCTTTGTTTGTTGTTCTAACTGGGTGTTTTCTGCTACTTTGTCTTCTAAATCACTAATTTGATTGGTCACCTGCTTGCTTCATCTAATTTGATTTTGATTTAATCTAATCAGTTATTGTAATATTCATTTTGGTTCCTTCTTTATGGTTTCTGCCTTATTATATAAATTCTCACTGAGTTTATCTATTCATCTTCTAAGTTTATTGATCATCCTTATCACCAGTGTTTTGAATGCTGCATCTGGTAGGTTGCTTTCTCTGTTATTTAGTTCTTTTTATGTAGTTTAGTTTGGTTCCTTGATTTGGAACATGTTTCTTTTTCTCATCATTATTGTTGTCTCCCTGTATTTGTTTCTATGTATTTGGTAGATCTCTAATGACTGCTGGTCTTGGCTGGGTGGCTTTGTGTATTAGGTGTCCATTGGAGCAGTTTTCCTGGTCAAGCGAGGTGCTTGTTCCAAATGTGTCCTTTCTGTGGGTTGTGTGTACCCTCCTGTTGTAATTCGGCCTTGACTGCTGTTGGCATGTCAGTGGTTGGGCTTAAACCTCAGACTTATTGGCTCTGTGGACCGGTTTCGACTAGAGTGAATGAGTTATTTTGTAGGACTGTCCATACAGAGTGGGATTCTCTTTAGCAAGCCTTGGGGCCTGCCAAGTCCACCCTTTGAGTGTGTTGTTTGTGGTGCTACTTGGGTGGTGCTCTGGTTTGGTCTGAAGCTTGCCACCAGGTATTTTGGTTCTGGGGCATCTTAGGAGGAGCTCTATGCAGGCCCAGGTCACCAACCACCTGTGTCCAGCTAGGGGCCCACTTGATAGGAGCTACAAAATGATCTGCTGTTGGTAACTGCCTGTGCTGGGCTTGGAGGCACCCGGGAGAGGTTATGCTGTGAACCAACCAAAGCTGGCTGCCTCTAGTGCCATGCTTGGGCCACATAATAAGAGATATAGGGCATGCTGAGATTAGCCACTGCTTGTTAGGAGTTCGTTGAACTTTGAGAAATTTTAGGGAAATCAAAAGACTGGGCAGAAGGTAGCCACTACAAGAGGTTTGCTTAGGCATGTGTATTGGGTAGGTTCGGTGTTTCAAGGAATCGTTATGGTGGGGCAAGGGTTGTTAGCTAGATTAATGGAGACTCATATTTGGTGCTCTCCTGTGCCTGCAGGCTGGGTGGGGGAAGGGCTCAACAAAGGAAAAATGACACTTGCTAGCACTTTAATCCCAGAGAAAGCTGCCCCTCCAGCCCTCAAGCCAGACGATTCAGTTCCTCCTCATATGTCCACAGCACTTTTTGAGCTTCTCTTCCTTTGCTGGAGTCTTGGGTGAGTGTGAGTGACTCTATGCTTGGGCCCTTTAAGAGGATGCCGGGGACTCTAGAGCCCTCTCTCTCACCTGGACTGAACCCCTGCTGATCTTTACAACCAGATATTGTGGAGACTCCTCTTTTCAGCACTGGTGGTCCAGGCTGGGAACCTTGGTGTGGGGCTGGGGCCCCTTGCTTCTGAGAGGGACCTCTGCAGCCAAGATATCACTCCTGATTCTAAACTGTCAAATGTGGGTGTGGGATCACCCTGTTTTGTGTCTCTGCCATTCCTACCAGTCTCCACATAGCTTCCTCTTTACACCATTAGCTATAGGAGTTCTGTTTAGCTAGTCTTCAGGTGGTTCTCTAGGGTGATTGTTTTATAATTGAGTTGTAAGTTTGATGTGGTTGTTGAAGGAGGCGAGCAGGGCATTTATCTACTTTGCCATGTTGACTGGAAATCTCACCCTGAACTTTAAAAAAATGTCATCACTCTCAATTTCTGTGAGTCAGAAATCTAGGACAGCCTTAGCCATGAGTACTTTTGGCTCAGCATCTCTTGTAGTCAAATAGATGCTGGAGCTGAATCAGTATTATCCTGGTGCAACTAAGGACTGGCTAGGCATTTTTCTTTTTCTTTTTTTAAGAGTTGTTAAAAAACATTTAAAAATGTTTTTTCATATAGTCTCAGGGCCTTTTCATGGGGTCACCTGACATAAGTTAGTTTGGACTACTCACATGTCAGGCTTGAGGTAGCCTACATAGTGGCTGAAGGCTTCTAGGGCAAATATTTTAGTAAGCAAGGTAGAAGGCTACATTGCCTTTTATGACTTAGCTTTGGAAGGCACACATCATCACTTCCATCATTCTCTCCCTCATGGGAGTGATTATTAGCCTTCTGGATGTACATTATTTATTTATTGTCGCATAACAATATCACCATAGGCTTAGCCGCTGAAAACAGCACACATCTATTATCTCACAGTTTTTGTGGTCAGAAGTCTCTGCATGGCTTAGCCGTGTCCATAGCTTCATGGTCTGAAAATGCTGTGATTAAGGCATTGGCCAGAATCTCAGTCTCATAGAAGGCTTGACTGAGAAAGGGTCTTCTCTCAGGCTCACACGTCTTTGGTCAGCAGTCCATTTTTACGTACTGACTGTTGGATGCAGGATCTCAGTTTCTTGCTGGCTATTGGCTGGAGGTCACCCTTATTTCTTGTCACATGGGTCTTCCCGGTATGGCTGCTTGCTTCCTTAAAGCCTGCAAGACAGAGAGAGTCTCCTAACAAGATGGGTTGCAATCTCATGACAGTTAATCAGGTACATGTAATCATGTATATCTTTCTCACCCTTACAATATTCAACTGGTTGGAAGCAAGGCTGATTCCCACCCACACCCAAGGGATGAGGCTTACACAAGACACTTTGGTTTTCATTCACTTCCCAGATTTGCCATGATCTGCTCTGCCTCAGAGCATTTGCATAAATCAATGTTCTTCCCCAAATAACCTTTTCCTCCCCCAAGTTTACCCAGTTAATTCCTACTTCTCCTACGAATTTCACCTGTATCTTAGTTGCTGTCTCAGCTTCTTGAAAAAACTTGGAAAGATTTAAAACTATGCTGTTACCACAATCTCCCCCCAGAGAACATTTTAGTAGCAGATTTTTTGGTTACTTTTTAAACTTCTTCTGTGGTTTTTCACCTTTTCAAATTCTTGCTCTATATACTCTCTTTAAAAGCCTTGTTGTACATAGCAAAGAAACTTTTAAAAAAGTTTTGTTATATCTATTTTCCAACAAGATTATTCACTTTATAGAAACATTGGTCTTTTGTAATCTCCAAAAGTTAAAACAAATCTCCTCCATCTACATAATTGTCTCTTTTCCTAATGTGGTTTATTTGTTGTTTCTCTTTTTATCATAATCAGGTTTGCTAAAGATCTATTTCATTGCTCTTTTTAAGAAAGTAATCGGTAATATTACTTAACAAGTTATATTTCCTATTTAATAATTTTTTGATATTAATGTTATTAATTACTTGCTTTTACTTTCTTCAATTTCCTTTTTAAGAGTTGTTCAAAAACATTTAAAAATGTTTTATTATCCTATTAATTTCTAATTTTATTTGAGATCAGAGAATCAAGAATATGATTTCTGTTTTCAAGAATTTCTTGGAATTTGAGCTCTTTTCAGCCTGGGAGGCACACAAGACCTGGTCTGTGGACTGGTCGGTGCTGGTGGGCTGGTAGCAAGGGCCCTCATGTGCACCCTGACTGCGGGGGTTGGTGCTGGTCGAGTGCATATTCACCTTGAGGAGGAAGATGGGGGTGGAAGACCAAGGTCATCGAGAAAAGCCAGAATTCTAGAAAAGTTCAGCTTGCATCAAGAACCCAAGCGTAGGAGAAATTATGCAGTCTTATCAAAGGAGGAGCTGTAAAGGAAGACCCTGTAAACCAGCATTCTTCAAGAAAATGTCTCTCCTAAGGGTTCAAAATTGATGCAAGAACTGCTCATGTGTTCATGTTGCTGAAAGGCTTTTTTGTAATATATTTCTGCTCTTGAAGTTTTTCCAAGTGTTTTCAGACATGTTGAATCCATCATTTGGAAGCTTTTGTTCTCCATCTCTCTCAACACACTCCTCACAACAATTTTTGTAATGTAAAAAAAATCTTATAGTCAAAATTTGAAAAGTAACTTCTTATATTTCCAGAGTGAATCTTGTAGTTTAATGTTATTATGAAGTCTTTTTTAATTTTTTAATCCTCACCTGAGTATAGGTTTATTGATTTTAGAGACAGAGGAAGAGAGAGAGAGAAACATTGATGTGAGAGAGAAACATCTATCAGTGGCCTCCCACATGCGCCCTGACTAGGGATCAAACCTGCAACCTGGGTATGTGCCCTGATTGGGACTCAAACCTGCAACCAACCCTTTGGTGCACGATATGACACTCCAACTAACTGAGCCACCTGACCAGGGCTATTATGAAGCTTTGAGGAGTCTTTTTGCACTAGGAAAGTTTGATGTGCATGATTTTAAGTATTGCCATTTTTGTAATTTAGGTAAATTATGTTGATGGTATCACAGTCTCTCGAAATTGTGTTATGTTCATTATTTTGTTTGGGGGAAAAACTTGAAATTTACTAGAAAATACTGGCACTTGGTATTTGAAACAACTTGTTACCCACATATCACTGATCATAAAATGTTCCATATTGATGTACTGATAATAAACATGAAATGAAAAGCCTTATAAAATTTCTTGAAATTTGAGGTATTTCCATTTGACTTGATCCATGCTCAATTTTTGTAGGTCTTCCATTGGTATTTGAAAACAATGCACATTCTCCTTTTTTGAGAGAGAGAAATTAAATATACATTAAATCATTTATTAAATTATTCAGATTCTTTATGTATACATATCAGAAATTGATAGATTGAGTAAACAGAACATAGGAAAGAAGGTAAAGGATTTGAATAATTTACTTAACAACTTGATCATAATATATATAGTCTCCACTATGCTGTGCACTTGTAATTTTTTTGGAATTAATTATATTTTCAAATTTATACTTTATAAGTTATATCAGGTAAAACTTTTTGACTATTCTATTTTTTGGTAGAATCTTTTCATTAATATAAAATATTTCTGTTTTTCATTTAGTGATTTTTTTTATCTTAAAATATGTTTCTTATAAAAAGCATATGAGGAAAGGTTCCATTCTTGTTCTAAGTAGCCTGGAAACTTAAATTTTTTTGAAGTTTTCAATCCTGTGGCAATACATTTGGATGTATATGAAACCTCCAGGTAACCCTCTGATTACCCACTGAAGGAATCCAGACCACCTGACATCCTAACATTCATTATCCAGACCACTGGATACGACCAGACCTTCTGGTACCTATCATCCAGACCCCTAACATCTTACTAATAACTACCATGGACCAATCCTAGGGCTAAGAATGCTGAACTGGTTATTTTCAAGAATGTACTTTCTACTACAAGAACTCTTAATTTTGTTTTGCTCTTTCGGATACTTCTGGGTTTCTGCTTAGCTATGTTTTAAGTTTGCAAACTCTAAGACCTTTGAATAAATATTTATCATTTATTTCTAGCAAAACCTCCAGACATTTTTGAGTTCACTGACATATATAATTGGATTAAAAGGAATAGAGCTTTTCGGACTGCCAGCCAAGATGGAGGCATAGGTAGATACACTTTGTTTCCTCCCACAACCAAAAGAAAGACAACGACAAATTTAAACACAAAAAATAACCAGAACTGCCAGAAAATCAAATGGTATGGAAGTCAGACAACCAAGGAGTTAAAGAAGAAACATTCATCCAGACCAGTAGGAGGGGTAGAGATTGGAAGCTGGGGTAGTGAGGACACACAGTAAGGCAGTGGCTGGCAGAACAGGAGATCCCACATTTGTATGCAGATAAACCAGGAGGAACAACTGGGGAGTAAGAGAGACCATGCAACCCAGGGTTCCGGTGCAGGAAAAGAAAGCCTCAAAACCTCTACTGGTAAAAACGTGTGGGATTTGCAGCAGTAGGAAACACTGCCAGTCTCACAGGAGAGTTTGTTTGAGAGACTCACATAGTCCCAGAACATACATAAACCCACCAACCCAGAAATCTGTACCAGAAAGTCCCAATTTGCTTGTGGGTAGCAAAGGAAGCAACTGAGAGCCGGGCAAGAGCTAAGCAAGTGGCATTGTTCCCTCTCAGATCCCTTCTCCGCATATAACACCAGTAGGCAGTGACATAGGTTGCTGGCCCTGGTGAATACTTAAGGCTCCACCCCTCACAATGTAATAGGTGCCTGAGACATAAAAATATGGCCCAAACGAAAGAACAGATCAAAGCTCCAAAAATAGAACTAAGTGATGAAGAGACAACCAACATAACAGATGTGGAATTCCAAATATTAGTAATCTGGATGCTCACAGAATTGGTTGAGTATGGTCACAAAATGGAGAAAAAAGGGAAGGTTATGCAAAGTGAAATGAAGCAAAATATACAGGGAACCAACAGTGAAGGGAAGGGAAGTAGGACTCAGATCAATGATTTGGAGCAGGAAGAAGAAATAAACATTCAACCAGGACAGAATGAAGAAATAAGAATTCAAAAAAATGAGGGAGGCTGAGGAACCTCTGGGACAACTTTAAATGCTCCAACATCAGAATCATAGGGGTGCCAGAAGGAGAAGAGGAAGAGTGAGACATTGAAAACTTATTTGAAAAAATAATGAAGGAGAACTTCCCAAATCTGGCAAAAGAAATAGACTTCCAGGAAGTCCAGGAAGCTCAGGGAGTCCCAAAGAAGTTGGACCCAAGGAAGCACACACAAGAGCACATCATCATTACATTACACAATATTAAAGATCAGGAGAGAATCTTAAAGGCAACAAGAGAAAAGGAGACAGTTATCTGCAAAGGAGTTCCCATAAGACTGTCAGCTGATTTCTCAAAAGAAACCTTCCAGGCAAGAAGGGGCTGGAAAGAAGTATTTGAAGTCATGAAAGACAAGGATGTATATCCAAGGATACTCTATCTGGCAAAGCTATCATTTAGAATGGAAGGGCAGATAAAGTGCTTCCCTGATAAAGTTAAGTTAAAGGAGTTCGTCACCACCAACCCTTATAAAATGAAATGTTAAAGGGACTAATTTAAGAAAAGAAGATGATCAAAAAAATGACAACAAACTCACAACTCTCAACAGCTGAACCTAAAAAAACAAAACCAACAACAAACTAAGCAAACTGCTAGAACAGGAACAGAATCACAGAAATGGAGATCACATGGAAGGTTATCAGTGAGGAAGGGGTGGGGGAAAAATGGGGAAAAGGTACAGGGAATAAGAAACATAAATGGTAGGTACAAAATAGAGAGGGGGAGTTAAGAATATTATAGGCAATGGAGAAGCCGAAGAACTTATATGTATGACCCATAGACATGAACTAAGTGGGGGAATGCTGGAGGGAGGGGAGTACAGGGTGGAGGGGAATAAATGGGAGAAAAAAATGGGACAGCTATAATAGCATAATCAATAAAATATGTTTTTAAAAAATAGAGTTTTTTTTTTCTATTGATAAAGGAACTTAATCAACTCATATGATCAGGTCATAGCCTGACATTTTCTTTTGTTTCCCATCTGCTCTACTTTCTTGTTGATTTTTTTCTTCTCTCCAAAGATGAAGAGAAAGTCCAAAAAGTCCCCAGAGTAAAAAAAAGATTACTTCTCACACTGGTCAGAATGGCTATCATCAGTAAATCAACAAACAACAAATGCTGACAAAGATGTGGAGAGATGGGAACCCTTTTGCACTGTTGGTAGGAATGTAGATTGGTGCAGCCACTGAAGCATATGGATATACTTCAAAAAATTAAAAATGGAACTGCCTTTTGACCCAGAAATTCCTCCTCTGGGACTTTATCCAAAGAAACCTGAAACTCTAATTCAAAAGAACGTAAGCATCCCTATGTTCATTGCAGCATTATTCACAATTGCCAAGATATGGAAGCAGCCCAAGTGTCCATCAATAGATGAGTGGATAAAACAATGATGGGACATTTACACAATGGAACACTACTTGGTCATGAAAAAGAAGAAAATTTACCCTTTGCAACGGCATGGATGGACCTGGAGAACATAATGTAAGTGAAATAAGTCAGTCAGAGACAGACAAATACCATGTGATTTGACTCATATGTGGAACTTAATGAACAAACTGAACTAACAAGCAAAGTAGAGATAGACTCATAGGTAGACAACAGGCAGATAGCTCTGGGGGAGTGTTAAGGGGTGGAGGGATTGAGCAAAAAGGGAAAAACACTCATGGACATGGATGACAGGGTGGTGGTTACAGAGGGTCGACATAAGGGGGATAAATGGTAATGGAAAAAAATACAATTGAAAAGATAGGTCCTGGCTGGTGTAGCTCAGTGGATTGAGTGTCGGCCTGCAAACTAAAGGGTTACTGGTTTAACTCCCCAGTCAGGGCACATGCCTGGGTTGCGGGCCAGGTCCCCAGTAGGGAGTGTGTGAGAGGCAACCACACATTGATGTTTCTCTCCCTCTCTTTCTCCCTCCCTTCCCCTCTGTCTAATAATAAAATAAATAAAATCTTAAAAAAAAAAAGACAGGCAGTGAAAGACAAATACCATATGATCTTGGCTATAGGTGGAACCTAATGAACAACAACAACAAAAAAACAGATGAGCAAAATAGAATCAGAGCATGGAAACAGGCTGACAGCAACCAGAGAGTAGGGGTGAGGGGGAGAAGGGGGGAAAGAAGGGGAAGAAGTGTTTATTTAAGGAACAGGAAAAATGACCCACGGACATAGACAACAGGATAGGGATACACTGCGGGAGTCAGGTGTGGGTGGGGAAGGGGGGAGCAATGGAGGAAAATTGGGACAACTATAATAGAACAATAGTCTAAATAATTATTTTAGAAAAGAAGAAGAAGCAGAATGTCAATGGATTTTGCATCATCAATACAAGATACTGGAAGGCAAGAGAAAAGTGTTGCTAGTTCTGAGGGGAAATTATTTTTACATTAGAACTTTACAGTCAGTCAAATGTGACTGCATTAAAATGTGAGAGGATTTAAAAAAGACAGTTTTGAACATGTCACGATTCTACAGGACTTGGGAAATTGCACTGCTGCACCCTGTTCAATATGGAATGGGGAAAACCATGCAGAAAGGGGTGGGTGTCCTCTGGTCTAACTCTTTTAACTGTTGTCTTGTATTCTTGCCAATTGTGGTTCATTGTATTTGTGGATCTTGAGCTTGGGGCAGGGGTTACAAAACTATGACTCTCAGGCCAAACCCACCCTGCCACCTGTTTTTGTAAATAAAGTTTTATTGGAACACAGCCATGTTCCTTACATACCTCAATCTGCTTTTATTCTGCAATGACAGAATTGAGTGATTGCTACAGAGACTGCATAACTCACTGAGCCTAAAATCAGAGCAATTGTTTCCCTGGCTTAGAGTTTCTCTGAAACTGTATTTCTGAAGGAGTCTCCTGCACATGATATGGACCACGGTTTTCTACTTTCTGCTCTCTCTGTCAGTCTAATCAGACCATTTTATTTTGTGATTCAGTATTTAAAAAAATTTTTTTTCTAGGTATTTTGGGTGGGAGGAAAGGTAGGTCTATTTTACAGAGAAACCCAAGGGAAGTCCAGTCTAAAATATAGCATTTTAATATAAACTGTTATTCTTCTCGTTTTGTTTTTTCCAGTTTTATTATAGAATCTATTATTGGGAGATATTTTTAATCTTTTCAGATTAAATCTGACAGCACAGCAAAGGACATGGCATAGAGTTATATATCCTCTCCCAACCACCTTTTGGTTCAGTTGCTAAAAGGTTCATAAATATGTCACTGGAAATTTTATTCATATTGATTTTTTTCTCCCCTGAGCCTTTTTATATTTATATTATGTGAGGCATAGAATTAATATCTTTCTTTACCTCTTATTGCCTGTCTTAAACAGTAAAACACTATTTTTGACATGTTTATTTATTCAGTATCTACTTTGTGCCAATTTTG
Source organism: Mormoops blainvillei (assembly GCA_004026545.1). Taxonomy (NCBI): domain Eukaryota; kingdom Metazoa; phylum Chordata; class Mammalia; order Chiroptera; family Mormoopidae; genus Mormoops; species Mormoops blainvillei. The sequence continues at coordinate 47,831 of PVJD01009760.1, forward strand.
TTCTAGGTTCTGGGATTACGATGGTGATAGGAAAACTGATGCTCTTTTTCCTCTCATGGAGTTTACAGCTTAGCTGGGGAGATAGAGATTGATCATATATCGCATTATGAACCATGAGAAGTGGTGTGAAAGAAAGGTATGAGTCTTCAATAATGTCTAAAAGGTAGTCCTGACCTGGAATAGTAGTTCTGGGAATACTTCCCTGAGAATGTAATGTCTGAGTTCAAATTTGCAGGAGGAGGAGGAGGAATTAACTGAGTAAACTTGGGGAGAAGAAAGGTTATTTGGGGGAATAAATAAAATTCTATACAAATGCTTGAGGCAGTACTAAGCATGGCATATTCTCCTATGAGGGAGACTATTGGGAAATGAGGCTGGAAAAGGGGGTTGTGTTTACACTGTATACATGATATGTATTTTGGTCTTAATCTTTAGTGCAACTGGAATCTATTGACAGAGTATTAAGCTGGGAAATACCATGATCATATTTAGTTAAATTAAACAAAACCAGTTTGCCAACTGAGTAGAAAATTGGATGGAGGATATGAAGTGGCTATTTAAAGGCTTTTATATTGATCCAGGTGAGAGCTGGTGAAAGACTGGACTATAGTAGTAAGAGAGGAGGTAAAAGAAATTAATTGATTCAAGGAGGTATTCAGAAGATAACCTGAACAAGTCTTTGTAATAATTTAAATATGGGGGACAAACAAGTGGTGGGTGGCAAGGACAACTCCCCAGCTTTGGGCTTGCTCAATTGAATGGATTTTGGTGCTGAAATATTTACTGAGGACTTCTGGTCAAGATAGTGGCATAGGCAGGCATGGCTCACCTCTCTGCACAACAACAAAACTACAACTAAAATATAGAATTCTCAACCATTGCTCAGAACCATCAGAAATTGAATTGAGTGGAACAGAATTAAAGAAACCACATCCATGCAGACTGGTAGGAGGGGTGCAGACACAGAATGGGCTGGTCCCACATCCACATGTGGTGGATAAAAATTTGGGAGGGATATCTCAGGAGTGAGGAGTCCCAACCCTATACCAGACACCCCATCCCAGAGTACCAGTACCAGGAAGATAAATCCCCAACTTCTGGCTTCAAAAACCAGCAAGGATTGAGTCAGTGGGAGAAACTTATGGAGGCCCAAGCTGTTCCTCTTGAAGAACCCACACAAGGACTCACCCACTCAGACTTACTCCCTCTGGGCCCTGGCACTGGGATGGTAGCTTGAGAGGCACCAGTGGCATGCAAGGGGAGGCTGAGGTGTCTGGCATCAAGGCGAACAGAGGCCATTGTCCCTTTTCTGGGCCCTCACAGAGCTGTCAGACTTGTGCCATATCTGAGACTCCATCAACCTGACTAACACTGACCTGACTTGGAGATCCCCAGAGACTCTGCCCCTCTCAACTTATGGGCCCACCCAAGGTGATTTTCCATATGAGTGGCTGGTCTTGGCTCATGCTTCACAACTTCCTAAATACTCTCAAATAAGCAGTAGCTGGCCTCAATGAGCCCCAGGTCAGGAACTAGCAGCCTAGAATCACAGATTGGCTTTACCTGTAAATCTCCAAGCCCAGTACAAGTAGCAGCAATCTCAGATTTATTTATAACTCAGGCAATGTGGCCCTGGGCAAAGCACAGCTGGGGGGCCAATCTTGACCTGTGCCACCTGGGAAACCCCAGGGCCAGTGCACCCAGTGGACAGCTACAGACCACATCAGAGCACTACCACTCTGCCCCTGAATGGCTGATCCTCAACAGAGGGCAGAGGTTGGTGGTAAGTGGTGAAGTGAATTCTTACAGCTGACTGGCCTGGGTAAGTCCCTTCCATTGATCTGCCAACAGCAACCAAGGCTCAGCTATAAGAGGAGGGTGTACTCCACCCACAGGAAGGGTACACCTTGAGTACCCAGCTTGGGTGATAAGAGAGGCTGTATCACTGGGCCTTACAGGACACCTACTACATTAGGCCACCCTGCCAAGACAGAGAGTCATAGCAACTTTACCTAATATATAGAAACAAACACATGGAGGCTGCTGAAACAAGGAGACATAGAACTTGGCCCAAATGAAAGAACAGATCAAAACTCCAGAAAAAGAGCTAAGCAAAATGGAGATAAGAAATCTATCAGATGCAGAGTTCAAAACACTGGTTATAAGGATGCTCAAGGAACTTAGGACCTCAACAGCATAAAAAAGATCCAATCAGAAATGAAGTATACCGTGATTGAAATAAAGAACAATTTACATGGAAACAACAGTAGAACAATTTACAGAGAATCAGTTCAGTGATTTGGAACATAAGGAAGCAAAAACAATAATCAGAACACCAAGAAGAAAAAACAACAACAACAAAACAAAAGAGGATAATGTTAGCAGCCTGTGGGACAACTTTAAGCAACCCAACATTCACTTCATAAGGGTGCTAGGAGAAGAGAAAGAGCAAGAAATTGGAAATCTTTTTGAAAAATTATGGAAGAAAACTTCCCTAATTTGGTGAAGGTAATAGGCATGCAAGTCCAGGAAGCACAGGGAGTCCCAAACAAGATGGATGCACACAGGCCTACCCCAAGACACATCGTAATTAAAATGCCAAGGGTTGAAGATACAGAGGTGGGGGTGTGTGTGAGACAATGGGTGTAGAGGTGAGGGGATTAAGAAGTACAAATAGATAGTTACAGAATAGCCATGGGGATGAAAAGTACAGTATAGGAAATGGAGGAACCAAAGAACTTATGCACATAACCTGTGGACATGAGCAAGGGTGAGGGGATTGCCTGAGGGATTGGGGGGTGCTCAGTGGAGGGGGGCAATGAAGGAAATATCAGGACAACTGAAATAGCATAATCAATAAAATAAAATTAAAAAATATTTACTGAAATAAAAAAAATATAGATGAACCAAGTTGGGGGGATAGATCATGTTTCAACTTGGGATGTTTGAGTGGGAAGAGCCTCTGATATATGCAAACAAAGATTTCACCTGGCACTCTTGGTCCAGAGCTCAAAAGAAAGGTCCAGGATAGAGGAACATTTAAGATATATAGAATTTAAGTTGTGGGCGTGTTTGAGATTGTCTAAGGAGATATTCTAGAGAGCCTACAACTGAGCCTTGCAGAACTAAAAGGCAGCATAGAAGAGGATGAGCCAATAGAGAGGAAAATGAAGTAGGAGCCGCGAACAAAAGAGGAAAACCAGAAGTGCACAGCGTCATGGAAGCCAAAGGATAAGCATTTTTAAGGAAGGGGTTTACCATCATTGTGGCTGCTTATTGAGGAAGAGGATCAAAATATTTATTAAATCTGTTTGCAAAAATATTATTGTGATCTTTATGAATATAGTTACATAGTTTGGTAGGGGAAATATCCAGATAGAAATATGTCAAGAAATTGGTGGCAGGTGAGGAAGTGGAGGTTACACTTCCAAGTGGTGAAGTAGAGTCTTTGGTGGTGAAGTAGAGTCTCCAGAAAAGGAAGTGAATTTAAAATAGTTTTCTTTTTTTTCTTTTCTTTTCTTTTACTTTCCTTTCCTCTCTTTTCTCTTTTCTTGTTTTGATTTTTTATTTTTTAAATGTTTTTATTTGATCTTCATCCGAGGACTTGTTTACTGCTTTTAGAGAGAGAGGATAGGAGAGAGAGAGACAGGGAGAGAATATCAATGTAAGAAAGAAACATCAATCAGTTGCCTCCTGTATGCATCCTGACCCAAGACCAAACCTGCAACCAAGGTATGTGCTGTGACCCCAATCAAACCCATAACCTTTTGGTGTATGGGACAGTGCTCCAATCAACTGAGCCATCTGGCCAGGGCTCATTCTTTATTTTTAATGCAAGCAAAGTGGGTATGATGAAATGGGTTAGAAAGATTCAAAAGAGACCAATAAGTTAAAGGTACTAAAGGGAAATGAAGTAATAAAAAACTTAAGGGTCCTAAAACAGGAGAGAGCGGGATTCAGAATACAGGGAGCCTTGGAAGACTTGGAGAGTGATTGTTTTCTCACAGTTTCATGTCCTCTTGGCTTAGAACAGTTATGTCTTTGAAGTACTGTTCAGGTGGATGTGTCATGACTGTTTTTTGTTTGTTGTTTTTAGCTCAGTGAAAGATAATGAAATGGAGCAGAACCATTTAAGTCATTTGCTCTTGACATCATTATTCTAAGATTATGCATGCAGCCTTTTTCCTTTTAAAATACATTTGTGGCATGTGCTTTTTAGGGCATGAGGTCTTTCATATAAAGGACGCTTTGCCAATGTTGTTTTATATCTCCCCTAGCTCTCTTTGTGGGATACAATGTTTTGCCTGAAGTCTAGTTCAGATCTCAGGTAAATGGGGAAGATGAGGTACAGGCAGTTCTTCTTATCATTGCTGCTGACTCATCTGGCACCATCAGTACTTCATATCTCTCTGTTATCCTGCAGGCAGTGTTTTCTGAGTAGGTCCAAATGGTAAAAAATCAATGGCAAATGATCAGTAATACACATGGCTGTCAAGAGTTTATCTTACCTCAAGGTGATTAAATATATGGTTTTCAGAATATATTACATCGGTAGATGAGCTAATCTGTATCTGAAAGATGGTGTCCCATATTTTATCAACCAGCAAAAAATATAAAGACCTAGTCTACATTAATCAGATAACCCATTCTAGAATTAAGCAGAAAAATTTAGCACTTAAAAAAAAATGTCAAATCTTGTATCTTTTTTTTTTTTTTTGGTGTATTACTTAGTGATATTATCCAGATGAACAAGTGTGAAAAGCTAAGAGAAAGACAGTGTGGGATAAAAGAAAAGATACAACTAACACAGCCATACAATTACTTACACTTCTTAAAAGCATTTTTTACAAAAGGAATATCAAAACATTCAGCAGGCCTAGAAGGCAATGATCCAATTAAAAGGGAAAATCAATGCTTTTCAAGAAGGAAGAATGGAGTAACTTCTATGTAAGAGCTAGCATGAGTAAGAATCTGGAATTCATCTATAACATGGATAAAAAAGGAGGTACTTCTTCTGTATAAGATATATGCAATCAGAAATACTAAAAAAAAAAAAAAGCTATACAAGAAATCTATAGTCCAAGTATACAATCTAATATGTATAATGCTTTCAATAATTGGTGGAGAGGAAGAAAGGAGAATCCTTAAAACCTTGACTCCAGAACATACTTCTTTGAGTGGCACAGGGGTTATGAAGTTGGTACCACTTGGCCATGACTATACTTCTTCTTCTCTACAAAAGGTCATTGCTCCTGAAGGACAGCTCTTCCCTTCAGCCACTGCTGTCCCTGGAAATTGTCCTTCCCTGGGATTGCCAACCAAGGGGAATCATTGTCCCTCGCTGATTTCCCTTAACGCTCCCCACATTTTTGTAAAAATCCTTTCATTAAACTATCTTCAATCACCTCTTTTGAAATATCTACTAGTACCCTGAAATCAAGAGAAAGAGAGTAATATAATACTTTAAATTCCATTTAAGTTTCACCCAGTGATGATTATAGGCCATGAGGTAAATGTGACATAAGTTAAGAGACTCAAAACTCCTCTCCCCTCTGTCAGTCTCATTTCCATATGCCTCTCATGATGTGCTCATCTGCTGGCACTTGTGATTCTACTGTTAGGTACAAATGGCTCCTAAATGCTAACGTACTATCTTGGGCTTAAATGAGCAAACAGAAATCAATTCCCATAGACACTATTAACTCATTAGAACTGCTGTGAAAATTACTAAAAAGCTCTTCTCCTGCATCTTGGCAAACAGATCAATCTAGATCTGTTCCCATTCACCCCTCTGGAGACTTTATGTGGCCACGGAACAGCTTCCACCACCACATGCAGTGACCCTGCCTGCCTGTATACCAGAGGAAGAACTGGTTATGTTGGGTTTACTGAGAAACCATTCAGTCTTAAACTTTATAGGCTGATGAAACGAAATGTTGATGAAAAAACATGCCCCCCAAATCATAGCATAACCTTCAAAATCAATCTGGTCTTCCCATGTTGGGTTATGAAAAGGGACTTGTCAGGTGTTTTGATGTGATACAAATATCTCAGCAGAAGCCCAAATCCAAGCATAAGGCTCATTGGCTAATGACTGACTTTTCCATTTTTAAAAAAATACTACCATTAAAAAAAAAGATTTTGTTTATTTATTTTTAGAGAGGGGGGGAAGGGAGGGAGAAAAAGAGGAAGAGAAACATCAATGTGTGGTTGCCTCTTGTGCAGCCCATACTGGGGACCTGTCCTGCAACCCAGGCATGTGCCATTCATTGACTGGGAATCGAATCAGCAATGCTTTGGTTTGCAGACCAGTACTCAATCCACTGAGCCACACCAGCCAGGGCTGAATTTTCCATTTTTTATGAAAACACCTCTCTTGGTGCTCAGGTCAGCTCAAACAGTGCAAAGCATTGCCTCTCCTTCCTCCCTGCTTCAGGTCTACTTCCATTTTGATATCCTTCTCTCACTTGCCCAAACCCTTCTAAGTCTGCTTTACTCAGTTGCCCATGGGCAACAACACTGCAGGCATTAAAATTTCTCCCCACTCTGCTTTCAAATTCCTATGTGAATTGTGACTCAGTTGTGAAACGGGCAACATGAACTTAGAATTTCGCCACTCTGGGTCCTTTTTTCTTTCCTTGGTGCTCCCTTGCCCCATGGCAAAAGATCTTTTTATTCGAAAGCAAACTCACTCCTCCCAAAGAAATTTTTCAGTTATTTATATTTGACCTGAATCTCCAGTCTAACAACAATAAATCATTGCATTAAGTACATAGGGTTAGTTCTGTGGTACTTTGATGTGGTTATGGTGCTATTGTATGATTACTATTTTAACCCAGTATGGTTATGGCCAGATCCTACTGCTGGTTCGATATAGCACTATCATCTTTCTCAACTTGGAATAGCTAAAGGGCCCATTTCTACCCAGCACTAACCTAGTGCTAGCCATTACATATACTGATGGGTTGTGTGTGAAGCACTGTGTGGGGTATTTTATGTGTGCTGTTTACAATCACTTTGGTGTTTTTATTAACCCCACTTTAAAATAAGAGACTAAGCCTATTTCTTCTTCCTAATGCTACAGTGTATTTTCTTCCTTCTCTTTTGAGCATAGGCTTTTCGAGGGTCAATTTTTAAGATAGGGTTATTCCAAATAATAACAAGAGGAACAATAACTGCTATTTATTGAGCACTTACTAAATACAAAGTATTGTGCCAAACATTCTACAATAATTATCTAACTTATTCTTTATACCAGTCCTTTGGGGTGGGAGTTACCTTAAAGAATGGGAAGATTAGATACTTTGTCCTAAATTACACTTCTGATAAGTGGCGGAGTGGGGTTTGAAGCTGAAACCACCTGACTCCTGCTCTTCAACACTGGAGTCTCCCTAGTTTCTATGTGAATACTTAATACAGTGATGAGCAAGTTCACTGAAACTTAAATAATAGTGGAAGTTATAAAGCATGTTATGAAAATCTCTCCATGTTGGCTAATTGCATAATAGAACATCTGTGAAACTAGAAAGAAAAAATTTCAAGTTTTGCAAGTAATGCCTAATAAAAACTGGAGAACATAGCACTCATAATTTTATCTGAGTTGAAAGTGCACAAAGACACACAAAAATTCAGCAGTGCCTTTGGTCTGTGTTATAGTCCTTTCCCGTTTGTCACTTCCCTCAGAAATACTAACAAAATCCCCTACAGACTCTCCTTAAAAAATGGTTTGTCCAGTAGATTTTTGAAATTCTATATAGGAGCACCGGAGGCTAATTAATTGGTTGCTTGCCTTATTTAATCCTTATTCTCCCTGCGAGGCACAACTCTTCTGTTCATAATCCTAATTTTGTGCAACCTGCACTCAGGAAATAGGATGTATTAAATTGAAAAGGCCTTTGATTCTGCCCATTTTATGCCAGTCTTTTCTTTCAATTTCTCTTTCTCCAAAGTTTCTTTTCTCTTCTTAAAAAGTTCCTTTAACTTGCTACTCAATTCTTCTTTTCTACTTCTTCTTGAGTCCTTGTTCACTTCCTCAAAAATAAAATTAGAGCCATTCTCCATGGGTTCCTTCCTGGTCCTGTGGTACCTGTAATTCTGTTGTAAGTCAGTAGCCTCTTTTGCATATATTCCTGAATCCTGACTGACTTCCTGGAACAAGCTTTTTATGTTTTCTTTTTTTAACTTCTTTCACATTTTAAACAACTTATTTTAAATCATAATTGACATAAAATATTATATTATTTACTTCCTCTTTTCTCTTTCTCTTTCTCTCTGCCTTCTTATATTTCACATTGTTTCCATAACATGTCAATTTTTCTTTTTCAATCTTTTGCTCCATTCTTTCTAGTCCATTCATTGCGTCCACCCATTGGTTAAAAAGAGTGACTAACCCATTTCTGCTTCTCATATCCTGTATGATCTAAATTAAAGAAAGTTTTGATTTTAAGACCAATCCCCTTACCCTCTCTTTCTTCTTCCCCCAAAGTTAAAGGTTTGGTTCCTGTTGGCTTATGGGACTCTTGTTGTTTCCTGTATGATTGTAGAACAGTGGTCATCAGATTGACTTGTGATATTTTCTTAAAAAACTATATCTGATCTCATTTCTTCTACCTTTACTTTGATATTCATGGAGTAGAGTGGAATAGAGGATAGAGAGCAGACACAAGCTTTTTCACAAAGCTTCTCAAGTGGTTTTGCTGCTGTGACCTCCTCTATTTCTGCTCTGATTGAGCTCCTCTACTCTAGAGGCTTCCACTTCCCGGTCAGAAATAGTTATCTTTGTTTAAGGCAGTATCCTGCTAGCTGATGAATGGACCATCATCAGTTTAGTAAGCAGTGAATGAAGTGCTTCTGGGCAACCTGTGAATGGCATATGGAAGGGATCAAAAACTCCTTTTCTACCTCTGCAGAGTAACTTATTTGCTGGATGCAAGGGTTAGGGGTGAGCCAAGATTTGTCTTATTATAATTAAGAGTAGTTCCACACTCTGTAATGGAAGTTGCTTAAATTTTGAGTCAAGAACTTTTAAAAATACTTGTTGTTCTTAGTTCATATCAGACTAAGCCTCTGGCTCACATATAGATTCTGCCCCAAATTCTCAAAGAACTGAAAGTTCAAAGAAAAATACTGAAACAAGTAATCTTCAAGCAATGTCTAGATGTTTTCTACTGGTTTGTCTGACTTGGACTCAGAGCTTTGGATAGAAGTAAAACAAAAAACCACAACCCAAAAAAGCCATTGTTTATCTCCAGTGAAACTGAAGGAATCATTGTTTGACTCTGATGAGGCATCTAATCAACTGCATCATCCAGAGGAACAAGAACAAGAACTTGATTTTTGTGTTTGATAAAGAGATGCAACAAATACAAGTATGAGAAAACACACATCTACTGATTGGTCTGATAATGATTCAGACTGTGAAATTGATTACCAGGATTTGAGCAAGATTTTGGTTATAACTAAGATACTGCTCTACCTCAGAAAACATCCTGGATGAATTCAAACAGGAAACCTTAAGTCTCAGGCAAAAACCACATCTGAACTTGCTAAAGTTATCAATGAGGCTCTATATTGCTGTGAATACGATTTGTGTAGGGAAGAGGATGAAGAAAAGTACACAACCATTAAGAAAGTAAGAAAGTAATTTAGAATTCATATGGAAATTCAAGAGACTCAGTACAGACAAAATAATCTTGGAAAATAAGTGCAGAGTTGAAGGTCTCTCACTTCCTGATTTAAAAACTTACCACAAACCTATAATAATCAAGACAGTGTGGTACTGGCAAAGGGACAGATATTTAAATCAATGAAATAAAATAATTGAGAATCCAGAAATAAACCATGTGGTAGGCTAATTTGTGAAAGGTGTGTCAACACCACTCAAAAGGAAAAGAATAAGCTTTTCAACAAAATGATGCTGGGATAGGTGGATAGTTACATGCAAAAGACTGATGTTGAAACCTTACCTCATACCATACACAACTATTAACTCAAAAAGGATTGGACACTTAAATGTAATAGCCAAAAACTGTAAAACTGTTAGAAGAAGAAAATATAGGTGAAAGTCATTGGGAACTTGGATTAGGTGACTGTTTCTTTTCATTTTATTTATTTATTTTAAACGGTTTTATTTATTTATTTTTAGAGAGAGAGGAAGAGAGGGAGAGAAAGAGGGAGAGAAACACCTATGTGCGAGAGATGCATCGATTGGTTGCCTCTCACACCCCGCCAACTAGGTACCTGACCTGCAATCCAGGCATGTGCCCTGACTAGGAATCGAACTGGTAACCTTTTGGTTCACAGGCCAGCACTCAATCCACAGAGCCATGCCAGCCAGGGCTGATTGTATCTTTTATGACACCAAAAGCACAAGTGATAAAACAGAAAACAGAGTTCATCAAACATTAAATATTTTATACTGCAAAAGCCACCATCAAGAAAGTGGAAAGGGAAAACACAGAATGGCAGAGGATATTTGCAAATCATATATATCTAGGATTTGTATCTAGAATACATAAAGAACTTTTACAATGTAATAATAAAAGAGCAAATATGTCAATTAAAAATGGACAAAGAATATGAACAGACGTGTCTGAAAGAAGATATACAGATGCGAATTGTACATGAAATGATGATTGACATCATTACCCACCAAGGAAATACACATAAAAACCAGAGTTGAGCCCTGGCCAGATGCTCAGTTGGTTGGAGCATTGTCCCATACACCAAAATGTGGTGGGTTCAATTCCTGGTCAGGGCATATACCTAGTTTACAAGTTTGATTTTCAGGTGGGAGGCATATAGGAGGCAACCGATTGATGTTCCTCTTTCTTTCTCTCTCATCCTTCCCCTCTCTCTAAAATCAATAAATATATGCCCGGGTGAGGATTAAAAAAAAACCCCAGCAATTGAGCTAATACTTCATGAGCTAATATCTCATCCACCCACTAGAACAGTTACCATCAAAATGACAGATAGTAACAAGTGTTGACAAGGATGGGGAGAAAGTGGAACTCTCAGACCCTGCTGGTGGGAATGGAAAATCATGCAACCACTTTGGAAAACTGTCCAGCAGTTCCTCAAAAGGTTAAATAAAGATTTCCATATGACCCAGCTTTTCCACTGTTAGGTATATACTCAAGAGAGATGAAAACATATGCGGTCTGTCCAGAAAAAGTCCAGCCACTGTTAATATAACAAAAAAGGTTTGCGCGGCGTTAATGTAACCTGGCAGCCAAGGGAAGTGGACTGGAATGCACATGTGTGAATAATAATGACTTCACTGTACTAGTCAGTGGGGGCGGTAGATGCTGTTGAGTGAGTATGGGTACTATGTGGCTGTCAAGTTCAAAAGGACTGAGTGAGTAGAGCAATGAATCTGCATCAAATTTTGAGTAAAGCTCAAACATTCTGTCTCAGATTCGGTTTGGATGATTCAGGAGGCCATAGCTATGGGTAACTGGTGATTGGCAGCTTCATCATGGCAACGTGTCCACGCACCACTCATGCATCATGTTTCATACAGAGTTTTTTGATGAAACATCAAATCACCCAGGTGACTCAGCCCCACTACAGTCCAGATTTGGTGCCCTGCGACTTGTGCGTTTTCCCAAAACTAAAATCACCTTTGAAGGGGAAGGGATTTCAGACCATCGATGAGACTCAGGAAAATACAAGGCAGCTGATAGAGACTGGGAGAACTGTGTGAGGTCCCAAGGTGTCTACTTTGATGGGGACTGAGGCATCATTGTCCTATGTGCAATATTTCTTGTATTTTCTATCTTCTTCAAT
>PVJD01009761.1:0-59635 GCA_004026545.1 Mormoops blainvillei
TGTGGCTGTGCAATCAAGGGTCTTCCTTCCTTATCTCCAAAGCACCCATGTTTTACATGAAAAAAGCATTTCTAATTAATAGGCCAGCCCCTCTTGAGTTTGATAAAAACACAGGAGAAAGGGATTTGATTAACCCACGATCTTTTCAATTTGGTGTGTTCTGCATGAGTGAAGTGTGTTTTCTGCAACGGAGCCAAGCCCGGCCCGTCCTGGTGCACTGTGATAACATTCTTCCCTTTGTGTGGCCCGCTCTGCCCCAGCCTGCCAGGAGAGCTTGCTGGGAGGGGATCCTCAGAGTTAATCACCAGCGCAGCCTGCGAGGGCAATCTGGATTCTCATACAGACAGTGGCCCCCACGGGGAAAGAAAAGATGACAAAGGCTTCCATTGTCCCTGAGTAAGAGAGTTTGCTCAGTCCTGAGACAGAGAGGGGGAAGTTCGGGCTGAGCAGGGTGGGGAAGATCATGAGCAAGGGCGGTGACTCCAAGTCAAAAGGTCAGGCGCTGAGATGGGGCAGGAGGGGTAGAGTCAGTTGTAACAGTGTCCAGTGTGACGACTGGGCGCCTGTGGGCTCTCCCAGCTCCGCTCCGGCTTGTGCCAAAGGACGCCCTTGCTGCCTAGGGTAGAAGCAGGTTACAGAGCAATGTGTTCACTGAGTAAGAGCCCAATTTTGTTTTTCTCTTTGTCAACACAGAGATGAGAAACTTCTTTCTCCTTCTTGCTTAGGTGGACAGGCTAGGTGGCAGATAAGGTCTGTCTAGCTGGGAGATTGGTGGTTTAAAAAAAAGATCACGTGAATTCTTAGTTCTCCCACTGAGATGGGGGGATTTGTTTTTTCCGCTTGAATCTGGAAGGGTTGGGTCTGGAGGAAGTGACACTGGGACTTCTAAGGCTGGGTCATAAAATACCATCAGCTTGCATCTTATTTGCCGGCACCCTCATGCTTGGAGGTCTGAGCTACCCTCTTATTTGCCAGATCCCTCGTGCTTGGAGAGGCCCGACCTGCCTGACGTTACCGTGCAGGAAAGGCCACATGCTAGAGCTTCCGTTAGGAGACCTCGGAGCAGCGCAGTCTTCCAGACACCCTCAGCAAGGCACCAGGTGGGGGCGCGGCCCCTCTGAAAGCTCCCGAGTGCTCCCTTGTCAGCAACCCATAGAACGAAAGAGCCACCCAGCTGAGCCCCGCCTACGCTGCTGACCCACAGAATCACGCAGTGCAATACAATATAATACAATGGTTGCTGTATTCAGTCCCTAAGTTTTGGGATAGTTGCTTCCCCAGTGAGAGATACCTGGAACAATGGGGAAGTGATGCCCACAAGTTCTTTTAGTAGTAGGCCCTGGATGCCAACCACAGAGGCTGAGCCGGGAAAGACTATATATAATAAGGTGACTGGGTATGTAATACGCTTCCTCAAACGACACACTTCCTGCTTGAATTTCAAGGCTGTTTGATTCATAATATGAATGTGACAGACAGAAATGGCCAGGTTTCTGGGGCTGGGAAAGTATAATTCTGAGTAATAAAGATAGTAAGAGAAGAATGGAGCAAAGGGAATAGAAGTTTCTCAAACTTGATTCCAGCAGTATTATTGTTTATTTGATATTTTTCTTTAAACCTACTTCTTTTATTTTACTAAGGTATTTCTGAAGTCACAGTGCCCTTACTAATTTTGTCAGGGAAGCAATGTGCCCAGCTAAAATTGCCTTCTCAGCCTCCCGTGTAGGTAGGAATGGTCAGGGAGCTTAGTTCTGGTCAATGAAATGTAAAGCAGAAGTCTGTTGGGTAAAGTTTCCAGAAAACTCATTGCTTTTCTAATTTAAAAAAAATTGATGATGATGATGATGATGATAGGCAGACTCAGTCGGTACAGTCTTTTCCTTCCCCACTTTTCCCTCTCCCTGCCTGGAATGAGAATGCAATGCCCAGAGGACAGCAACCCTCTTGAGGCCATGAGGATAAATACCTCATGCCAAGGATGAAAGTAGGACATTAGAAGGCGCCTGGATCTTTGACAGCATCCTTGGAAAGCTGCACCAGCGCTGGACTGTTCAAGCCTGAAAATTTTGTTAACTGAAAAAAATTAGCCCCTTATTTGTGTAAAGCCACTATTACTTGAATTTTCAGTTATCGGAAGCCAAATCCATCCACAACTAGTACATTTGAGTTTCATGGGCTGCTTATATTTTTCTAGTTTGATTCAAGTAAACATGCAATTATTCAAATAAAATTGCTTTTGGGCACCATCTGAAATTGACTCGTATAAACCAGGAGAGTTGGACACTTTTTAGAAATTCTGATCTAGTAGGTCCTTATGTTGGTTGAGCATTTCAGGATTTAATCAGATTTTCCCCCCTCGTCTTCTTTTTTTTTTTACTCTTCACTACAATTCCATGCAATAGACAAGACAGCTATTATTGTCTACTTGTTACAATTGAGGGAATGGAGGGGGCTGAGAGGTATAAAGCAACCTGGTGAGTGGACAAGCCAGGAAAACCTCCACAAATGTTTATTAAGCACCTACTAGGCGCCAGGCACTGTGGATACAATGAAAAATAAGAGTCCCTGCCTCAGGGAGTGACAGGGAAAAGAAACGATTAGATGAACAAGCAAATATGGACAACGTTATGAGGGAGGAAATCTAGGGTCTATGTCACAGCTCTGGTTGCCCCAGAGCTGACCTGGGGGCAAGAACTTGATAGCAAGCGGATTTTGGGGAGGTGATCCAGGAAGTGCCCGCAGAGGAGTGAGGAAGTTGGACAGAGGAGAGAATGCGTGCTGATAAAAGTTATGATAACAAGCAAGTTTTATGCTGTGAGCAACTGGGGCTCAACCCCCCAGGGCCCTCTGGGGAACCACGCAGAACACAGCTCAGAGCTGCCTTATGGGGTGAGAAGCTGGGGTGTTTATTCACGCCCTCCCCTCCCCTCCACTCCCCTGTGGATTGAGGGTAGCCCCTGCAGTGTCAATCCCCTAGCTCTCCAGCCTGTCCCGTGCAATGTCCATGCGAGCTCTGGCTTCTAAAGCGAAGCCCCGAGGCAGGCAGGTGGAAGAAAGCCTTTGGATGGTACCAGAGCTGTGCAGGTGACCCCAGCGTGGGCTGAGGAGATAAGCACCCCAGCCACGACGGGGACAGGTACCGAATCAAGTGACGAGGGTTCAGGAAAGGCTGCGGAAGGAAGTGACACAAAATCGAACCTTTTTGCCACATAACGCTGCAAGGTGACATCATGAGACAGTCTGTAAGAAAGGCCGACTTAATGTAATAAAACGCCTAAATACCTTGCCTCCTGACCTGCTGGCTCATCCACAAGGCTGATCCAGGCCGAACGAAAATCCCACCGTGAGGCCCACGGTTGAGGTGAAATCAAAACACGCCCCTTTTCAGAAGTCTCCTCAGGAACCTGGCCTTCCACGAGGGACCAGGAAACCAGCAGTCGCTTTCCAACTTCGCCTCGGCTTCCTGCGGTGCGTGCTTCTGTCCTCGCTGGCAAGCCGAATGTTCTCCCCAAATTATTTCTGAGTTCTCCTGGCAGCGGCTCAGCCTCCCCCGCCTCCCCTCCCCACTCCTGTTGGCAGATCTGTGTTATAAAATAAGAGGCTCGGGATTATGTCTGTCTGACAACTGAAGAATGAGCAACGAAGCAGATGCAGAGTCTTACAGATCCCGTGAATTATACATGGCCATCTGCGGCCTCGAGCCGTCCAGGATTTCCACCCCATACCGCGGCATTCCATATGGAGTCATATGTTTTTAGTATCGGAGCCATGCTGTCAACGTCCAGCAATCCGTCACGGGGCACATGTGTGATGCAAGCGCCCAAATAAATGTTATATCAGGCCCAGGAGTGCTGAGCAGGGGAGCATGGTGGCTCCCTCAGCCTTGTCTTCTCAGAAGGGCGGTTGCCCACACTGTGGGGGTTTTCGAAATTTTGACGACGTTATTAAATCTCTTTGCCATCACTAGGCTGGCAAACCCCACACTCTCCACCTCACAAACGCCCTAAGAGAGGCCTGGTTTTAAAACAAAAATTTAGAAGTCACCAGATTTCAGTCGAACGCTGGTGGATGTCAGTGGATTCTTTGGAGATGGAGTCCTGGTTCTCCCGTTTTTCTGTGAGAGACCTGGGCCCTCCCCCATAGCTGGGGCCTGAGATCACATGATCCCATCCTGGCTGGAGCTGACTGGCTCAGGATGGGGCTCCCTGGCTGCAGCTGGACCAGTCAGACTCTCTTGCTTATGAAGGGGATTCAGAGGTGCTACTCGGGCTGTGCTGGGACCTTAAAGAGAGGAAACTGAAGAAGACTTGTTGGGCCATGTGCACGGGGAGGGACAGAGTCTGGGCTGGCTGCAGAGAGGCCTAAAGAGAGAGAGAGAATGAGAGAGAGAAAGGGGTGGGGGGAGGAGAAGGAGGGAGTATGAATGAATATGAATGAATCACCATCTCTTTGCCAATCCCTGTTCTTAGTCTCTCTCCTTCCTGAGCTACCCTCTTACCACCGTGTCTAAATTCTTCTGGCCTGAACACTGGTTCTTGGCTGGAGGTGTGTGGCGAGAGAGAAGGAACCCGTTAAAGATCTCCGGGTTAATCAGCCGGACGGTGGTGTGCCCGGACAGACTCTCCGGGCCTCCCAGCTGGGATGGAGAGGGTAGAGGCCAAGCCTCCGGGGCACCAGGAAGGGCAGCTGAAGAAAAAAAAAAACCTTTGTGGGCTCTGGTAACCTCCCCTCCAAAACCCCACGGTGCCTGAGGAACTGAGAAGGTGACGGGCTCTTGACTGTTTTATTAACTGGGACGTCCGGGTCTTGTGCTACTGTGCAAATACCAACTTTTAAGTCCACAGGAGCTGTCTGTTGTCTGGGCTCCAGGACAGGTCTCTTCCCTCCTCTGGTAACAGCACCCGAACTTTCCTTTGGGAGACCACCCCTCTCCTGCTTGGTCCGTGCGGATTCGTTGGCTTAGTAATGGTCTCAGGGAGGGACCTTTGATCTAACCTGGACCAAGAAGAGGTGGCCTGGGACTGTTGCTGAAACTATTAGGAAAGAAGTGTTCTTTTCCTGCAGGAGTTGCTGAGCTGGCAAATTGTTAGCCTGGAGCTACCGGCGAGCCCTTCGGCCATTGCAAAAGGAGAATGAACCAACACCTAAGGGAGGGGAGAGATGGGACGTGGGGAGGGAGGTGAGTGAATGACAGTGGGACAGAGAGATGGATTGAGTCCAGAGATGTAGTGTGAAGCCTGGACGCATCCATGCCTGAAGTCCATTGCACCGGAACTTCTCAGTTACATGAGTCAAAACCCCCTTTTTATGTAGCCATTGCGGGTTAGGATTCTGCCACTTTGCAACCACGGGAGTCACACAGCATCCTAGATACCCCAGACCAGCTGACAAAAAAGGGGAGGCTTTTGGAATCACCAGAGGACAGAGGGTCCCCTGAAAAGACTACTGGAGATGGTGGTTGGGGGGATGGGTGGAGAGCCAGGCAGGGTCATGTGATGTGAGACTGAGCCCTCCCTCATCATCAGGAAGCTTTCCCAGGGACCTCGACCTCTCACATGTGTGGATAAATGCCCTAAGGGCATAAAAGCAGGTTCTCATGGCCCTGAGGGATCTCCGCTGCTATGAGAGCAACAGCTAAGAGGACAGAAAGAGGCCACGGCAGGTGTCTCGAGACCCAGGACTGGGCCTTGGAGGCCTCCAGCCTTGCAGCTGAGGCAGACCTGGGCTTGCATCTCAGTCCTACCACTTCCCAGCCGTCTTTCCCAGGCAAGTCCTTTCAGCCCTCTGAGCCTCGGTTCCCACATCTGTAGAATGGGGATGATGGTGGAGCCCACCTTATGGGGACATGGTGAGGTATAAAGGAGAGAAGGTGCCATCCCTGGGCTCTACACATAATCAGGGGTTGGACAAAGATTAATGGTTTTTATTTTATTTTAAAGATTTTATTTATTTTAAGAGAGAGGGGAAGGAAGGGGGAAAACGAGGGAGAGAAACATCGATGTGAGACTGGCTGCCTCTCACATGCCACCCCCACTGGGGACCTGGCCCCCAACCCAGACATGTGTCCTGACCGGGAATCAAGCCGACAACTTTTTGGTTTACAGGACGATGCCCAACCCACTGAGCCACACCAGTCTGGGCATGGTTTTTATTTTAACAGTTATGTTTTTATTTGTAAGTTTATTATTTGCTTTTGACAAGTGATATTTGCCTTCCACTGATGGCAGTGATCTAAAGTTTCTTTTCAAATTATATTTATTGAAATAAAAAGGAAGTCAATTTAAAGGAAAATATTACATCAAAAATAGTACAGATGGAACTTCCAAAAACTGTGATGGGAAACTGTAACGACTGTAGTTTGCTGAGTTAACGCCTGATGCCAGGCACATAGTAGGTGCTCACTAAATGTGCAGATTGAGCATGGAAGGTATTTGTCCCTGGCTGCAGCAGCTGGGCCATGGCTGGAGGGAAATACAGGAGACGTAAGATGCCAGAGGTATGTGACCTTGTGGAATAGATGCTCAAGTGCCTGATAAAGGACCAGACACACTAGGTGACTCCGATTGTCCTTAAGAGGAAGCATGAACCTCAGAGGAAATGATTCCAAGAGAAGTCAGCCCCAGGGCAAGCCCAGGCACTTGCAGCAGCGAATTCTAATCCCCTCTTTGGGTCTGGAAAGCTTCCCACCTCAAATACCTGACCCCTCTTGACAGCTGTCATCACACCTAGTACATCGAAGGAAGAGGGAGCCCACAGAGTCCTGTTAGATGAGGGCTTTTGGCCACCACAGGAGGCCACAGGTACTGACTGTGGCCGGGTCATCTTCCCTCTGGACCTTGGAGACTTTGTCTTCCCTAGGGGGGCAGCCGGAGGGCTTCCAGCTCTTAGGGAGTCTGAGAGGGCAGTGAATGCATAAAGCTGGCAGATGTGAAGCGAGGATCCTGGGACTGGTGTCTCACCAGAGCGGGCATGTGCCCCACCCAAGATGACCAACTCACAGAGTCGCTTCACAGATCCCACGAGCTCCTGCATGTGGGTGCCTGGCACAGCGCCTGGTACCCAGGCGGCATGCGAGGAATGGGAGCCGGGGCTGGTGGTGTCTGTCAGCCTAAAGGGTAGCCCTGGACAAAGACTGCCAAGTCCCAAGGAAGCTGAGTGACCTGTCAACTTCCTGACCCCCACTCGCAGAGGACCCTGGGAGGGGAGAAAGGGTTGTCCGTGGTTAGAGGTGAGCCTGCTCTCTTTTCCTTCTCTGATGAACTCTGAGTCCTTCTCCACTGACAACAAAGAGATTAAAAAATAAGCCCCCCCCCCCCACCTCTGACTGAGGGAGGATTAAGAGGACAATGGGGTGGTGCTAGGGGCTGAAAAATAAATTAAGCTGATGAATTACTCAAAGTGCTTGATTATATTGTGAGATTTATGTGACAGAGGCAATTGCTAACTCTGGGGAAAACAACATGATGTCTCAGAGCACAAGGCCTACTTTGTGAACAATTTAAATAATCATAATATAAACATTGAATATTAATTGACTATTTTAATAGAGCTTTTTTTAGAAAAGTCTTAGATTTACGGGAAAATTGATAATATAGTTTAGAGAGTTCCCATATACTCGTGCCCAGATTTTCCTATTACTAACATCTTTCATTAATATGATAAATTCATTGCAATTAATAGAGTAATACTGATACATGATCATTAACTAAAATCTACAGTTTATTCAGATTTCCTTAGTTTTACTTAATGCTTTTTTCTGTTCTAGGAAATGCACATTACATTTGGTTGCCACATCTCCTGAGGCCCCTCTTGGCTGTGATGACATCTCAAACTGTCCTTGCTTCGGGTGGCCTTGGCAGTTTCAAGCAGCACTGGTCGAGTGTTTTGTATAATGTCCCACAGCTGGGGGTTGTCTGATGCCTCCCCCATCAGCAGACTGGGCCATCGGCATTTGGGAGGAAGACCAGGGAGGTAAAGTGCCACGTTCATCACATTGTATCAAGGGTACGTACTACCGACATGATTTATCACTGTTGATATTGACCTTGATCACCTGATTAATATAATTTTGTTGGTTCGCTATTTTTTAGATATTAAATGTAAAGTTAAAATACATTTCAAAAATTAAGTAGTACCCAAACTACACTTGGAATATGAAATAAAGACGTCTATATGTGTGTGTGAAATAGGGGAGGGTAGGACTGAGGAAAGATAAATCTTTACCTACCATACTTGAGAGACAATAGATATATGAATGGGGAAAAAATATCAAGAAATAACAGAATAAATATTTGATTTAGTAAAGCAGAGATAACACATAGGGGAAAGAGAGACCATTTGAAGAGCTGAAAGTGATCACTACAAGGAAGTGAGAGTTCGCAGTGAGATGGCTTGGGACAGGGATCATGGTAGACACTGATGGTTGACCCACTCCACACCCATCCCAACCTCCTTTTCCTTGCCTTTCTACTATAGAGGCTGAGAAGCTAAAAAAGAAAACCTCCCATCTTCCCAGACTCCTTTGCAGCTGGGATTGGTCACAAAACATAGTTCTGGAAAATGACATAACCACAAACCTGCTGCAGGTTTCTGGAAAAGACTTTGCTACCTTCCTCTTGCCTGGAATACAGATGTGACTGATAACTTGAGGAGCTGCAGCAGCCACTTTGTGGTCATGAAGGAAAGTCTAAGAAAGAAACATCGACCTCATGCTGTTGAACAAATTAACCAGTTGCTCACTTTCTGGACCTCTGGTTGTGAACAACAACAAAAAAATCAAAATCATCTTTCATAGTTTATGTTACCAGCATTTTGATTTTCTGTTACTTGTAGTCATGTGCAAGCCATAACAGATATAAGAACTTTTATTTTTTGTTCTTTTTTTCTCCTGACTTTTTCATCAATGTATCTGCAATATTTTGATAAACATTAGAATTGAATTTAAAAATAGGTAAACAGGCTGTTTGGAACTGGCTCTAGGAGTCGCTAGGCACACACACAGTTCCCGTCATTTCTGGTCAAGGCCCAGCTCCCTTTCCAGTTCCCCCATAGCTCATGGGCCACGCCCTCCCAGAGTCTTCAGTCGGACATTTCTTCGGCAGCTGAGGGAGAGTATTGCAGATGTAGTGGCCTCTTTGACAACCCCCATTACACTCCTGCACTTCACATCTTGACATTTATAGATTTTACCTAATGTTGTAAATTAAGATAATTGTACTGAGGTCCAATTAAGTCAGTTAACTTTCTAGGACAAACACAGACAAAGCTTGACAGTGAGGCAGAAGTTTGAGCTCCTTTGTATCACTTGCTCCTTCCTTTCTCATAAAGTCGCTGCATAAAGATCTCAAAAATTTCTTTCTGGGCCCTGGCCGGGTAGCTCAGTTTGTTAGAGCACCATCCCAATACGCCAAGGTTACCCCAGTCAGAGCATATACAAGAATCAACCAATGAATGAATAAATAAGTGGAATGACAAACTGATCTCTCTCTCTCTCCCCCCTTCTCTCTCTCCCCCCTTCTCTCTCTCCCCTTACTTCTTTCCCTCCCTCCCTCCACTCCCTTCATTTCTCTCTCTAAAAAATCAATTAAAAAATACCATCCTGAATTACTCTCTACCCTATCTCTATCTCTGTAAATAGAGGTGAAATAAAATAGCCAAGAACCAGAACCCTGTTGTCACCTTTGTCCCCTCTCTCTTCCACTCTATCCTCAAGTCCCATCTAGCCTACGTCCTTGAAATCTCTCCAGGCCACCTCCTTCCTATCTCCCTGGCCGCCACCTTGGATCAACACAGTGGGGTGGAAGTGGCTTCCACCCCTCTGTCACTTCTAAAACCAAGTCATAAGAGATGGTGCAGCTTTTTCTCTGTGAGCTAGAACGCACCCTTAAAGCCTTCAGCTTCCATTCAGACAGCCATGGATTCCCTGAGACCAACATGCTGTGAGGAACCCCCAAGGAGACTATGCAGGGGCCATGTGGAGAGGCCGGGGGACTCCACGAGGAGAGATGCCGGGTCAGCTCCACTTAACTACAACTGCACAAGAGACCAAGCCCAGCCACACATCTGAGACCATCACAGGGCCTTGGAGTCACTAAAAACCTGTGAAGCTGAGAGGAGGAGGTCAGTGAGCTTTTAAGAAAAATGTTGCTGGAAACTGGAAGAGAGCAAAACCTTGTTATGTGCTGGCAGAAATTTTGTCACCTGCGGTAAAGCGAGAAAGAAGAAATGTATGTAATGAACTCAATATATAGCCGAATATTGAGAGTGTAATCTGGATTTTTCTTGCTATTTATGATAAAATGCCAAAGGAGAGAGATGACTAAAGAACAAACTATTAAATATCACGGAGCCAGGACCTGCTGGGCTTGCAAACAAAACTGTTTTTCATCCCCAGCCTCTCCAGGTGACAAAAAAAAAAAAAAATCTCCAAGTGAGAAAAGATCTCAGGCTTTTATTACCTGATTTTTAAGACTCACTATAAAGCTACAGTAACCAAGACAGTGTGGTATTGGTGACAGGGCAGACACACGGATCAATGCAACAGAACAGAAAGCCAGAAACAGACCAACTCATATATGGTCAATTGATTTTCAACCAAGGTACAAAGGCAATTCAATAGAGCAAGGATAGTTTTTTTCAACAAATCGTGCTAAAAACAACTAGACATCCATACGTAAAACAAAACAAAAAACCTCAACCCACATCTAACCCTCTAAATCCACAACTAACCCTCAAAAATTAACTTGAAATAGATCATAGAACTAAATGTAAAACCTAATACCACAAAGCTTCCAGGTGACTTTGGAGAGAATCTCTGTGAGTGGAGTTAAACAAAGATTTCTTATGTAGGACACACAATAACTGCAAGGAAAAAACTGAGAAATTGGACTTCATCAAAATTTAAAACTTCTACCCTTTCAAAGACACTGTTAGGTAAATGAAAAACCAAGAAGCTACATATTAGAAGAAAATACTTGCAAAGCACATATCTCGGAAAGGATTTGTATCCAGGATAAGTATATAAAAACTCTCAAAACTCAATTTTAAAAAGAAATTCAATTTTATTATAAAACAAACCACCCAATTTAGAATGGGCAGGAACTGTGTGTTCTCTACTGAATTGCCTTTGCACCTTTGCTGAAAATCAGTTGCCCGTTCCTGTTTGGATCTATTCCTGGGTTCTATTCTGTTTCATGCATCTTTACACCAACAGCCCCATCTGGAATACTCTAGTTTTATGCCTTGAAATCAGGTAGTGTTAGTTCTCCAACTTTGTTACTATTCTTCAAAATTGTCTCTACTATTCTGGGTCCTTTGCATTTTCATATGAATTTTAGATTCAGCTTGTCAATTTCTATAAAAAGCCTCCTGGGATTTTGATCAGAATTGCATTGAATCTGTAGTTCAATTTGAGAAGAACTGACATCTCAACGATATTGAGTCTTCTGACCCATGGACAAGATACCTCTCCTTTTCTTTAGGTCTTCCTTAATTTCTCTTGGCTTTGTAGCTTTCAGTCCACAACTTTTCCACATCTTTTTTCAGATCTGTTACTAAATATTTCTTATTTTTGATCTATGGTAACTGGCATTGTTTTTTTGACATTCTAATTGTTCCCTGCCTGTATACAGAAATGCAATTGATTTTTGTATAATCGTCTTATATCGTGCAACTTTGCTAAACTCACTAATTTTAGTAGCATTTTTATAGATCCCATCAGATTTTTCTACATAGATGACCATGTTGTCTGCAAATTCTACTGCCTTTTTTCTAATAGTAATGTCTCCTATTTCTTTCCTTTGTCTCGTCAAAGTGGCCATAACCTCTGGTACAATGTTGAACAGAAATGGTGACAGCAGACATCCTATACCTTGTCCCATCTACAAAAATTAACTCAAAATGGTTTATTAACCTAAATATAAAAAAAAAACCCAAAGCTATAAAGCATCTTGAAGAAAGAGAAAATTTTTGTGACCTTGGGTTAAGCAAATATTACTCAGATATAACACAAAAAGCTTGAGCCATAAAAAAAATTGGTAAATTGGACTTCATCAAAATTTAAAATATCTGCTCTTTGAATAACATTCTTAAGAGAATGAGCCCTGGCTGGTATAGCTCAGTGGACTGAGGGTCGGCCTGTGAACTAAAGGGTCGTCAGTTCGATTCCCCAGTCAGGGCATGCCTGGGTTACGGACCAGGTCCCCAGTGGGGGGGTTGGGGGGGCGCATGAGAGGCAACCACACATTGATGTTCCTGTCTAAAAATAAAAAAATAATAAATAATAGATAAAATAAAAAATAAAATCTTAAAAAGAGAGAGAGAGACTGAAAACACAAGCTACAGGCTGGGAGAAATGTTTGCAAATTATGTATCTGATAAACAACTTACATCCACAATATACAAAGAACCCTCAAAGTGCAGTCATTAAAAAAACAAATAAACAACTCAATTTGTGGGAAGCAGACAAATGCGCCCCTCCCCCACAAAAGATGTCCATGCCCTCATCCCCAGAACCCATAAACATGTTATTACATGACATGGCAAAAGGGACTTTGCCGATGTGGCTACGTTACAGATCTTGAGATGGAGAGGTTGTCCTGGGTTATCTGGGTGGCCTACGGTACTCACAAGGGCTGCTGTGAGCGAAAGAGAGAAGCAAAAGGGCGCCAGACTGATGTCAGATGAGGGCGCCTGACCGGCTGCTGCGGCCTCTGAAGGTGGAGCAAGGGGCCAGGAGCCAACGCTCGGGTGGCTCCCGGGAGCTGGGAGAGGTAAGGAGACGGATTCTCCCCTAGAGCCTCCAGGAGGAATGCAGACAGGTGACGCCTCGATTCTAGCCCAGTGAGAACCATTTGGGGACTTCTGACCCCCAGAACTATAAAATAATAAATCTGTGTTGTTTTAAGCCACTGCTTTGGTAGTAACTTGCTACAGCAACTACAGGGAACTACCACGAGACATATATCTCTATACAAAGACTTGAACACCAATGTTCATAGCAGCTTTATTCGTAATAGCCAGGTATCCACCAACCAGTGAACAAATAAACCAGTTAAGGACTGTCTGTGCAATGACTGCTTTCCTCACACACTGTAGGGTTCCCCTTGTGTGGCGTTCCAGAAAAGGCAGGGCTAGAGGGACAGAGCTAAAAGAGGGACTTCGGGGGCTGGCGTGGGTAATGAAAATGACTACGAAGGGGTATAAGAGAACTTTTGGGGGTACAGAAATTCTACACTTAAATTGTAGTGGTAGTTACACAATTGTATGCATTTGTTAGAACTTAGGGAACTGTATCGCTAAAGAGGGTGAATTTGACTCTGTATAAACTGTACCTCAATCAATGTGACAGTAAAAGAAAAGGTGGGAGATGCAGAAAAAGAAAAAGAAAAGGGAAGGGAAGGGAAGGGAAAGGGGAGGAAATAATTAAGGAAAGGAGAGCCTCAGATCAAATATCAAACCCAGGCAGGACTGCAAGTTCCCCTGTCAGACACCAGGAGGATCTAAGTCAGTGCCTTACAGAACCTGTAAGTAGACAAAAGTTCCTCTCAGGAGCTGAAGGCCACGCCTCACAGATACCGTCCACTATGCCCACTATGCCGTAAGGCTTCCAAGGATCTTAAGGGCCTCGTTCCACTGCAGCTTAAAAAGGAGCCCAAGGTAGAAAAGGCTTATCTTGAAGAAATCTGTTATTTTGACTTTTTTTTTAATGGTGTGAACCTCTCTAAGATTCATAGAAAACCCTCGAAGTTTTGACAGAGTTGTTCTGGTGAGAGCAGTGCCAGCTGGGACCAAAGGAACAGAGACGGCACAAAATAACACGGGGCCTTGGAGTCCCCAAACTCCTAAGTGCAGGAAGCAAGCTGAGAAAACCACTCAGCTGCAACCCGGCTGTGTTTTATGGGAAAAAGGAGGATGGCTCAGAATCAAGCCCAGTGAGCACTACTACTTGGGTCCTAACCAAGAGACTGGCAACTCTCACCAACACCTGTTCGGCTGGATTCAGAATTGCTAGGGTCAGTGACGGATCTATAGCCCCCATTTCCTCCTTCTCCGAATGGGGAGCGTCTGTACCAGCCGCCCTATGCCTGTCTCCCTATTACATGTTAGGTATGAGAGGTAGACAACTTGCTCTTTAGTTCACAAGGTCAAGAAGAAAGGTACTCGAGGAACAGTACTCAAGACATTGTATCTGAGAAGCTGCATCTGTACAGGGACATGATTTAAATAACACCCTGAGTTTTGATACTGAGCCTGATCCTGTAATGGAAAAAAAACTTTTGGGAGGTCTTGAAGGGGCATATTTTGCCTGTGGGAGGGATGTAAATTACTGTGGCCAGAGAACAGACTTGGATGATTGTACTTTCCAAAAATGACTGCAACAGTATTTCCTATCCCATTTGCTCTTACAGAATTTTGCAATTTTCCCGTCAAGAAGGGGAGTCTATGTCTCATCCTCTTGAACTTCAGTTGGCCTTTATGACTGTCTAGACCCTACTGAGTACAGCAAAAATGTGACTTCTGAGGCTGTGTGACTTCTGAGGCTAAGTCACAAAAATACCATGTATTTCAGCCTTGATGTCTTGGGATACTCACGCTTAAAACCCAGCCACCATGCTGTAAGGAAACCCAACAGCCCTTAAAGAGGTTCACATGGAGAGGAACAAAAGTCCCCAATCTAGTGCCCCAGCTGAGCTCATAGGCAACAGGTAGCACGAAGACGCCAACCACTTAAGTTTTAGAAGTGGATCTTCCCACCCCCAGGCGGCTGCCTTAGCAGAGGCTCACTCCGTGGAGCAGGGACAAACTGACCCCACTGAGTCCCGTCCAAGTTGCTGATTCATGAGCCAAATAAGCAATTATCATTTTTTTGAACCAGTAAGTTATGAAATGGTGTGTTACACAGGAATGAATAAACAGAGCCCTTACCTACAGATATTTTTAAATAATATAGAAATGACCCCAGAGCCTAAGCAATAAGTAAAGATGAATAAATATGTTAAACTGTAGCCCTAGCTGGTGTGGCTCAGTGGATTGAGTGCTGGCCAGTGAACCAAAGGGTCGCCAGTTCGATTCCCAGTCAGGGCACATGCCTGGGCTGCGGGCCAGGTCCCCGGCAGGGGGTACACTAGAGGCAACCACATGTTGATGTTTCTCTCCCCCTCTTCTCCCTCCTTTCTCCTCTCTCTAAAAATAAATAAAATATTTTTAAAAATATGTTAAACTGTAAAACTTCTGCATGTGAAAAAGAGTCATAAACAAAGTTAAAAGTTAAGGATATTCACTTCTGGGATTATGCACAGAGTAGTTGAAAGTAGGGACTCAAACATGTTTGCACACTCGCGTTCATAGCAACATTATTCACAATAGCCAAAAGGTGGAAACAACTCAATGGCTCACTCACGGATGAATGTGGTCTGCCGTGCAACGGAATAGTGTGCAGCCTAAAAAGGAAGAAACTTCTGTCACATGCTACACCATACCTGAATCTTAAAGGCATCAGGCTAAGTGAAACAATCCAGTCAGAAAAGAACAAATATTGTATTAGTCCACTCATATGAAGCTCCTAGAGCAAATTCATAGAGACAGAAAGAAGAATAGAGGTTATCAGTGGCTGGGAGATATGGGGAGTTGGTGTTTAATAGGTACAAAGTTTCGGTTTGGGAAAAATTAAAAAGTTCTGGAATGGATGGTGGTGATGGCAGCACAACAGTGTGCATGTACTTCCTGCCACTGAGCTGTATGCTTAAAATGATTATAATTGTACATTTTATAATATATATTTCACCGCAATAAAAATGAAATAAAAGACAAAGAGAAAACTGGAAAAATATTTGCAATATAGTTGCAAAAATAACTAATATATTGCCAGTTTGTTTTAACATGGGAAAAAGGCAGAAACAAGCAACGCACTATAAGAATGAGGATGGAGAGAAGGAAGAGCAATAAAAATGACTAAAAAGCACTTTGGAAATGTATTCAATCTCTCAAGTAAGCAGTTTTAGTGAGGGTGTGGGATAACATCACATACAGCTGGTGAGTGTGTAAATTAGCATCTTTCTAGAAGGCAGTTTGGTTCGATGCATCAAATCTCTTTAAAAAGTGCCATTACCCCCCAGTTGCACTACTAGAAATAAATTTTAAAGAAGTAGTCAGATAAGATACAAGAAGAGCGACAGAGAATAGCGCATCATCAGACAAAAATTTGCAACAACCTAGAAGTCCATTAAAAGGGGCTTCGTACATAAATACTGACACATCCACAGGCTGTGCAACCCGCAGAGGGCATGACATTCTGCTATGTTCACCGACATGCAGAGGTGTTCATGAGATATTTTAAGTGTAAAAAAATGCAGAATAAGAAGCAATATGTTACAGTATGGGGGTGGGGAGTGCCTGTGACTGAATACATTAGAAGCCTAGAAAAAATGTTAACCATCCTCATTTCTGGGTGGGAGAACTGCGGATAATTTTTCCTCTTCATACTTGCCTGCATTTTCTAACATTTTGGGGAGCTACGAGCATATATTACTTCTATCAGAAAACTTTAGAAAGGTCTCTTTTTCCCCACAACTACAATAAAGCACAGATGTGGCTGGAAACCGAAGATGCTGCCTTGAATCCCACTGCTGTTGTTCTCAACACAACAGCATCTTCTCAACAGGTGAGCATCTCAAAAACACATCGCGAAACATCCGCTGAGGTCTTGGCAGACCCCAAAGGTGTCTTGGTCAGAGTCGCCTTGCCTGGGGGGTCTCCTTCCAGCAGGACCCTGGATCCCAGTCCTGTTCGCAACGCCCCCTCACAGACACTCCTCAAGTCCTCCTGGACCTGGTGCACACTGGAGGAGACGAAGTCCGCGAGGACCCAGATCTCGCCATGGTCCCTTGCTTTGCCTCTCCTGGGGGGTCGCGCTCCCGCGTCACCGTGTTCTGTTGCTTCTTCATGCCTCCAGTTGGTGGCGCGTGACTGCCCTGAGTAGAAGTGGTCAAAGTGAGCCTAGAGCTGCCGGCCTTCTCCGGGCAGGCTGACTGCGTCCTTCGGACACCGGCATGCTGGCTCCCTGGGAACGCTGTGATGCCCACCCTGCGCGTTCGCCGTCTCTCTCCAAGGCACGGAAGGACGCTGCGGGAGAAGCTGAGGTGGGGGGCCACAGGACGAGGCGCATCCCTGAACGAGGTCCTGTTGCCATGTCTGGGTTATGGATTATGTGACCCTGCTGGTGGCCTTTTCCTGCAACTTCTTTACCTGTAAAATGGGACCTTTGGACTTCTCGCTAGCTACTCATAGAGGTGAAATAGCAACCCAGATAGAAATGACACCAACAGGAATTCTATTACTGTCGACTTCCTGAGAGCCTACTGTGTGCCCAGTCCTGTCCTTTTGCAGACACGGTCACTTAATCTTCACAATACCATGGGGCGGAGGCTGATTGGACCCACTCGACATCTGAGGGATCAGGGGCTAGGTAAGCTGCCCATTGTCTTGCGACTAGGAGGTGGTACAGAGCGGGTTCGAGCCCAGGCTGCCTGTCTCCCAGGCCCGTGCTGGGACCACACTTCTGCTCTGCCCGTCCTCTCCCTCTCAGCTCCCGTCTCACACCTTCCTCTGGTTTACTTCTTTGTTCGTCCCCACTTCTGCACAAACCCTAAAATAAAGTACTGTGCTAGGCACTCGGAGAACACAAAGGAGGGGGACCTTTTTTTTTTTTTAATTTTAGAGAGAAGAGAAGGGAGGGAGGGAATCAGCAACGTGAGACAGAAACAGCGACTGGCTGCCTTCCACACATGCCCCAAATGGGGACCAAATCTGCAACCCAGGCATGTGCCCTGACCCAGGGACCCTTTGGTTTGCAGGACAATGCCCCACCCACTGAGCCACACTGGCCGGGGCAAGAGGGGGCCTATTAAAGTCTGTGTGCCTCCCCCACAGCCTGTTCAGCCTGATCCCGCCCTGGAGGAAGCCGCAGACTGGAGTTCAGACATATCCCATGAATCACGGTTTATAATGGCAAAACAACTGGCTGTCCATCCACAGAGGCTCAAATAACAACTCGTGCGACTGCTCGCAATGGGAATCTCTGCGGCCATTGCAAAGAACAAAGTAGCCCCTTCGAGCAGCGATGTTCGGCCTTTTTCATCTCATGGCACATAAACAAATTACTAAAATTCTGCAACACGTCAAAAAACATATTATATTTTTTGCTGACCTGAGAAAAAATAAGTATAATTTTGATTAATTCATGCCAGATGGCTATTGTTGTGTTGGCTGTTGTCATTTTTAAATTTGACAGTCTAAAGGAAAAGAGGTCAGTGCCCCTGACTAAGTAATCAGTATTGCATGTTTTCGAAGTTCTTGCAGGGACACCAGTAGAAAAATCGCTGCCTTGGAGAACAATAGCTAAGAGATACTGTTAAGTGAAGAGACCAAAAGACATGTTTTAAATGAGCCCATTTGGTTGTTTGAAAATGTGTAGCATGATCTTAATTTGATTGATTGATTGATTGAAGTTTTGACAGTAGTCTCTTCTTAGTGAGGTAAAATTCACAAAACAGAGAATTAGCCATTTTAAAGTGAAAAATGCAGCAGCGTGTAGTACATTCACAGTACCATGCAACCATCACTTCTGTCTCGTTCCAAACATTTCCATCACCCAAAAGGTAACCCCCTTCCCATTAAACGGTCACTCCCCACTAACCCCTCCTCCAGCCCTGGCAACCACTGATCTGCTTTCTGTCTCTATGGATTAACTTATTCTGGATATTTCATATAAACAGGATCACACAATTTGTGACCTTTTATGTCTGGCTTCTTTCACTTAGCATGGTGTTTTCAAGGTCCATTCATGGTCCATTTATCGACTAGTGAACATGTGGGTTATTCTACCTCTTGGTTCGTGTGAATAGTGC
Organism: Mormoops blainvillei; assembly: GCA_004026545.1. NCBI lineage: Eukaryota > Metazoa > Chordata > Mammalia > Chiroptera > Mormoopidae > Mormoops > Mormoops blainvillei. Next base: position 18,906 of record PVJD01009761.1, read on the forward strand.
TGCTACGAAAGTTGTGCACAAGGTTTTGTTTGAGTATCTGTTTTCAGTTCTTCTGGGTGTACGCTCAGGAGTGGAATTGCTGGATCTTGCGCTAACTCTATGTTTAACTTGTTGAGGAACTGCCAGGCTGTTTTCCACAGCAACTGTATCATTTTCTGTTCCCACCAGCAATATACAAAGTTTTCAGTTCCTCCACATCCTCACCAATACTTTTTATTTTATTTCTTTTTTATGGTAGCCATCCTAACAAGTGTGAAGTGATACTTCTTGATAGTTTCGATTTACATTTCCCTAACAACTAAGGAGGCTCAGTATCTTTTCAAGTGCCTGTCGGCCATTAGTATGTCTTCTTTGGAGAAACGTCTATTTGGGTCTTTTGCCCAGTTTTAAATTGGGTCATTTGTTGTTTTGTTGTTGTGTTGTAAGCGCTCTCCACTTGGTTAAGTACATGCATGTTTATGTGTGATATTCACCCAATGGCATTCATGGATGTTGACTGAGCACCTACCACTGCACCCTGGTAGACAAAACAGACAAAAATACTTGTCTACAAGGAGCTTCTAGTCTAATAGGGGAGACAGAAAATGTAAAAGCAAAGAAATACAACAATATCTACTCGGATTACAGTATTAAGAAGAAAGTAAAGTAAGATGAAGGCAAAGCGTGAGAGGAAGACTTCTTTCCTCTGAGTGGTCAGGCGAGGCCCCTCCCTCAGGGGGAACATCTGGGCTGAGACAGAGAGACAACAAACAGCCAGTTTGGGTACAGATCTGGGTAAAAGGCTCTGGGCAGGAGGGCAGCTGGAGCAAAGGCCCTGAGGCCAAACGAGTTGGCATGTTCAAGGAGCGGTGAGAAGGCCAGTGTGGCTGGAGCAGAGTGAGTGCAGGGGAGGGAGGTGTGTCAGTGAAATCGGACATGTGGACGGGGGTTGGACCATGTCTAAAAGCTGGACACACCAATCCACAGTGGCAACTTCTGGGGACCTTCCCTTTCTACTTTACAGACTTCTCTTGTGTTTGGTTTTTATAAAATGCGCACATTTCTTTTGTGAGAAAAATTAATATAAAAAGCAATGCATGCCCCAAAATAAAAAAATTTAATATAGACATGCATAAAGAATAAAATTAAAATAAAAATTACCCATATGGCCAGCCCCTAGAGACAAGCCTGCAGCCGGGTTTTTGTTTCTCTTCAGAAAAGACAGTTTTGTACCAAGAAGCCCACCCTCAGGCCACTGCAGGGTCCCCTGGAGGCTCTCCCAAAGGTGCTCTCAAGAAACACACAGTTCTCACATATGAAGGCTCTAGAAGTAGGCACAACCTGTCGTCCAGCCTTCCTGCTTGCACAAGCCTCCCCAAGGAAAGAACTGGATACTTGGACAATGTGAAAATGTTACAGGTATGGTGACTGCATCATCATTTATATCTGAGAAACACATCACAGGAAACAGCCCACTAAAGGGGGAGATGGTTGAAGAAAACATGGAACATCCATGCAATGGGATTTTAATGTAGTTACAGTAATGATGTGGATCAATAGTTATTGGCAAGACATGATCTTCCGGTTATATTAGTAAGCAAACAAGTGGTTATAAAACTGTATGTATGGATGACCCCATTTTTGTAATATACATGTATATATACATATATTTTTATATACATAGTATACATTTGTATATTTTTAAGCATACACGTGTATAAAAAATATACAAAAATATACACCAATATGCTGACAGTTGTTAATTCTGTGTAGGAATTACAAATGATATTTTTCTTTTTCAATATCTGATTTTCCCCACAATAAGTGGGTATTACTTTATACTTTTTAAAACTAAAACAAAAACAATGTGCCAGCTCAGTCCCACCCCAGGACCTTTACCCTGGCAGCTCCCTTTGCCTGGAATATTCTTCCCCTGATACCCTCCACTTTCTCCAAGTCTTCACTCCGGCGTCATTCTCTCCAGGACCTTCCCTCACCACTCTGCCTAAAATTCTCAAAATGGCCACCGCACCCCTCTTTCTCTCCCCCTTCTTCCCATGCTTATGCCCCTCCTTTATTCCACAGAAGTTATCAACTTCTAACTTAATATGTAATTTGCTTATTTATTATTTTACCATCTAGCATTTCCTCCCCCTCCCCCACCCCCACAGCCCCCAGGTAGAAGGTCAGCTCCAGGGGGGCAGAATTTCTGAAAATTCTAGTTAAATAGGGTTTTTTTTTCCTATTATTAAAATTTTTTTAAAATTTTTTTGTCTGTTTTGTTCCTTGTTGATTCCCAGAACCTAGAACAGGGCTTGGAACATGGTAGAAGTTCAATAAATATTTGAGGAATGGATGGATGGATGGATGAATGGATGGATAAAATATACACAAGCAAACGGTTTTCCTTTACAAAGACTTCCATGCTTGCCTTTCTGATTTCCCAAAGTGATGCGGATGGGATGGATCTGGCAGGCCGTAAGGGACAGGTGGCAGAAAAGATGTCCCTCTCCCTTTTCAGATTCCTTCTCCCTTCATTTGCAAGCGAGAAGACAGCTGTGCTGAGCCCTAAGGCAGCACTGCCCCCTACTGGGAAGTTGGAAGAACTGCAGTGTTCAGCTGTGGTCTCAGATGACACTTCAGACTGTGAAACCTGGGCATTTGGAAAGGAACCAAGCCGGAAGGTTATTGGGAGTGAGCCCCCATGTTTTTTCTGCGCACCCAGGTAAATCTCTGGAGGCCTCTTCGGGCTGGAAGAGGGGCTGCCAAGGAAACGAGGCCCACTCTGCCACACGCGGGGTCCTGAGTTCACCTCTCCCAATGGGTGGGTTTCTCCTGTTGAGAAGTTTGGCCAAGACTGAGCTTGACGGAAATCAGCTGGCTGCAGTTCAGAGTCCACTCTCCAGGGATCTTTCTTGGAACTTCTGGCTTCCCTGGGGTCCGTTCAGGTCTAGGGTATTTCTTGGGTTTTGTGTCTTTTATCACAACACAAAACGAAAATTTCTAACCCAGTTTTTACCCAGACTTTTAAATGCATGTGCACGTTCAGTTACAGAACGTGGAAACGGCTTGGCCAAGCCAAGTTTGTTCGTTGATTCAGCCTTTTCCCTGAGCAGTTACTGTGTATCAGGCACAGCTCTAGGTGCTGGGAATACAGCAGCGGAAAAAGCAGACAAAAAACGCAACCTTCATGGAGCTGATATTCTAGTGTGGGGGACAGATGCTTAACACATAAGTAAATTCAAATACATATCTAATTTAAAACTGCTAAGTGCTCTGAGGGAGAAGAACAGGGTGTTGTGCAAAAGAGTAACAGGAGTAGACTTCAATTTTGGGAAGTCCATATGAGGACATGTTTAAATTTGAATTTTTCTCCCAGTAGCCAGGGGCAGCATGGAGGGGAGGGAGGAAATTTCCAGGCTTTTAGCCTTGGCAAAGTACCTCCTCAGAGAGGGATGATTTGCCCATTTTAGTAAATGTTTGCTCTGTGGGGAACGGTAAATATAGCATAGTGGTCTACCATTGCAGTCGCAGGTTCAAATCCTGGCTCTGCCCTCTTCTTTACTTTCTATTTCCTGGTCCCATTGAGTTATTATAAAGATTTCATGAGATAACAGAGACAAAGCAATTGATACATGTCTGCAAGTAGTCAGTGCTCAATAAATGCTAATTATTATTAAAGGCTCCGAGAAGTTCTGAAACTAAAAACCTACTTAATTAGGCTTACTATTTGCCTGCCTATAGAAGCATTTTGTTGCTGAACATTTTGTACTGCACTATAGGGTTTTTGGGAAACACGACTTTAACTATATTGTGGGGGGGGCGAGTAGGCACTATATTCATTGCCCACCCCAAATCCATTTGTCATCTTTTTTCTTGCTAACAGACCTCTGTTCAAAATTTGGCTAAAAAGCCTTTGACTTCAAAGAAGCTAAGCCAGGCTTGGTCTAAACACGGGCACCTTACTTTGTGGCGGCCAATGAAACGTATGGGGAGCCTGGGTGCTTCTGGGAAAGGTGTTTTTCTCCCCGATAAGAAGTAGATGTGCTCCTCGCAAAATTGAAAAGTGGAACTATCATAACACCCAGCAATCCCATTTCTGGGTATCTGTCTGAAGAAATCCAAAACACTAGTTCAGAAGGATATTTGCATTCCTACATCCACTGCAGCGTTGTTTACAATAGCCAAGGTATGGAAGCAACCTCGGTGCCCATTGATAGAGAGGTGGGTAAAGAAGACGTGGTCCATACAGACAATGGAATACTACTCAGCCATGAGAAAGGATGAAATCCTACCACTTGCAACAACATGGACGGACTTAGAGGGTATTAGATTAAGTACAACAAATCGGACAGGAAAAGACAAATACCTCAGGATTTTGCTTCTGTGCAGAATCGAAAAGAACAAAGTCACTGAACAAAGGAAACAGAAACAAACTTGTAGAAACAGAGAACAAACTGATAGTTGCCAGAACGGAGAGATTGGGGTATGGATGAAAAAGGTGAAAGCGATTAAGTACAAATGGCCAGTTCTAAAAATCATCACAGAGATCTAAATTACACCATAGGGGATAGCCAATACTACGGCAGTCACAGTGTGCGGTGCCAGATGGGCACGAGACTCACCAGGGTGAGCACTTCATAAGGTATATAAGTGTCCAATCATGATGTCAGACACCTGAAACTAAAGTAATATTGTATGCCAACTGTAATTGAAAAGTAAATGTAAAAAAAAGTACTGCACTTTGTCATGCATAATACATACTTCTTGCCCAACGTTTTGAGGGAAAAATAAGGGTGCACATTATACACGGGTAGTACCTGAAACACCTTGCACCTGTTCTTCCGTTTTGTAATTATTCATGACATAAAATTTCTTGTACCATAATACGTTCAAAAATAAATGCTCAAATTTCTTTTTAATCACAAGTATCTACAAGTAAATAAATAAATAATTGGATTTAAAAATTAAAACAAAAGGTTTTGGGGTTTTTTTCCTGGAAGTTTGGGCCAAAAACGTGGGTGCGCGTTATACACGGCAAAATATGGCAGCGGTGTGTGTGAGGAAACCCCGCTCCTGCCCCCGCACCCCCCCGCACCCCCGCACCTGGATCCGCGGAAGCCACCTGGAGGGCATGAAGGGAAGACAACAGAATCACAGAAAGAACGCCAGGGTCCCTGATCACGTCCAGCTGCTGAACAACCCCAGAACTGTCTGTTATTCCCAAGCTCCTTGTTATGAGAGAAAAACAATCTCCCATTGGTTTAAGCAACTACTAATGGATTTCTGTCAACTGCGGCCCGAAGAGTTCCTTACTGATCCAGGGGTCCCAGTTCCCTGTTCAGAATGAAGATGAGCCTTGCCTTCTCCGTTTGTATTAACACGTACCCGTTTGCTCCGAGCACAGTCTCTGCGCCTCGTACCAGGCAGAACCACACTCTTCGCTGGGCCAGTCCCTTTCTAAAAGCACGGCTCACCTCAGGGGCCCTTGTTGGCCTCACACCTTCATTCCAGATCGGATCCTGTGACCCGCCCCTCTTTGTCTTTCTCGTTTCGCCAGTCTATTTTCGTTCTTTGTGAAATGCCCTGGCCCCTGGCCAGGATACAGAGGTACTAGTACACACTCTCCCTTAATCCCTCCAGCTCCTGTTCCTTTGTCTAAAGTCACGCAGGAGGACAGGGCAAATGTAGCTTTCTTCTGTCTGGCTTTTCCTGGGGAAATGAAACTGTTCCGTCGTGTGTCTCGACCCCCAAATTCCCTCCTATTCTCCTCACCACACATGGCCCCGGAACTAACTTTCTGCCTCGGTTCTCAGAGGACCCCTACGGAGGAGGAATAGCAAATACATGGCACCTGGCATGCACGTACCCCTCACTGACCCACGGTCCATGGCAGACATTGCTAATCAACCACAGCTCAACTGGGCTTGCAGGGGCGATGGGCTACATCCTTGACCTCTCTTGCAAGGTTGGGGGCCAGGGATAAAGCAGGTCATCCACACTCAGCTTTGAGGCCTGGCACCCTGACGCTCTCTTACTCAGCCAGAGGGACCCAGCCTGAAGCCTTGGGCAGGCAGAGGTGGCTGTGAGGGGCAGAGACTGCAGCTCCGAGACTCCACACTGGGGGTTTGCCCAGGCCTTTCCCACCTGTGTCCTGGACTTACTTTGGGACCCTCCGCAGTCCTCTTTAAATTTAGTTCCACCAAACAAGTCTATAGCAATCACCTACTATGTGCCAGGACCGAGAGTCCTGAAGGGGTGAATAAATCCTGGCCTCTGCCTTGAAAGGTGACAAGATGATAAGGCAGAATGCAGAGAATGCTGCAACAGAGCATCATCCAGTCACTGAACAAGTATTTACTGAGCGCCTACTGTGTGCTAGGCACTGTGCCGGGCTCTGGGGAAGATGGTGAGCGAGAAGGGCACGACCTCTGCCACGTGGCACTGCAGCCACGCAGGGGTCGGAGGCTCATCAAATCATCAGACACATAAACGAGAAATGCAGCCGTGGTGAGTGAGCAAGAGAGGAGCCAGGTGCTGGGGACCTTCCTCCGAGGAGCTGGGGAACAATGAACAAAAGTTAACTAGGCCAGCCCTGGCTGGTGTGGCTCAGGGGATTGAGTGCCCGCCTGTGAACCAAAAGGATGCCAGTTCGACTCCCAGTCAGGGCACAGGTCTGGGTTGAGGGCCAGGTCCCCAGTAGGGGGTGCTCAAGAGGCAACCACACACTGATGTTTCTCTCCCTCTCTTTCTCCCTCCCTTCCCCACTGTCTAAAATAAATAAATAAAATCTTTTTAAAAAAAATTTTTTAAAGTTAACTAGGCCAGTGGTTCTCCAATGGGGGCTATTTTACACCCCCAGGGGACATGTGGCAATGTCTGGAGACATTTTTGATTGTCATGACTAAGTGGCATTGAGTGGGAAGAGGCCAGGGATGCTATTCAACATCCTCCAATGCACAGGCCAGCCACCCCACGAAGAATTAACTGGCCCCACATGTCAATAGTGCTGATGACCTCACTCTTTACATCATCCCTGTCATGTCTGAGGGGTAAAGGATGACAGTTTCTCTCTCCTACCAACTCCAATTGAGCATGGCCATCAGTGATTGATTAGCAATGTCTGCCATGGACAGTGGGTTGGGGAGGGGTGTGTGCATGCCTGGTGCCACCTATGTGCTATTCCTCCCTTGTAGGGGTCCTGAGACCTGAGACAGAAAAATAAGTTCTAGGGCCCTGCGTGGTGACATTGAGAAGCCCTGTGCTAAATAAAAGGGGGAAGGAAGAAGGGTCCAGAAGATGGAAGGGTTTTTATCCTAGCAAAGTGTGCAGCCATTTAATAGTATGGATGGTGACAACTGGCTTTGAAACGGTCTCTCGGGCTGCCAAGTGCCAACAGACTGTAGCGGGCCAAGGACTGGAAGCAGGAGATACACGGGGAGGCTGTTGGAGCCACCCACCTGGGCAGCCACGGGAATGTGATCGGGTCAGCTGTGTGCCCCCTGCAGGCCTAAGCTGAGAGAAAACGGAAGACTCAACGTGCATATCAGGGAGAAGCTTTGAATTTCGGTTACCGCCTGCGGCTGGACACTCTTAATACCGAAGAAAGACTGTACTGGGGACTAAATGACCATAGAGTAAGGAGAAAAGCCACAACCAAAAAAATTTTGACTCTTCCTCCAACGGTGGGCATAGATTATCCACGGAAATAAGATTTATGGACACAGTGGAAGGCAAAAGCAAAGTTACATTTTGCTCAACGTTACCTCAATCCAGCCTTGCAGCATCCCCACGAGGCTGGTATTCTTACCCAACCCATTTCACAGGTGAGAAAAGACAGGCGTGACAAGGAAAAGCCACTTGCCCTCTGTTATCAGCTAGCAAGTGACGGCAGTGTCATTCTCTCCCAGACATGCCTCCAAATTTCCCTCCTTCCCCAAGGCCAGGCCAGGAGACAGCAGCAGAAAGGCAAGGGGTGAGCAGTGGACTCCAGCACCCCCTAAAGCATCTCAGGCTCTTTCCTGGCAGGGAACCTGTCTCTCCCATCACAGTAACAATTCTCTAGGTCGGTGGTTCTCAACCAGGGATGATTTCTCCCTCAAGGGGACAGTTGGCGGTACCTGGAGACATCTTCGGTAGGGGAGATGGGTTGCTACTAGCATCTCCTGGGTAGAAGCACAGTGCTCAAAGCCTAGACAACCCTCTGCCCCATAACAAAGAATGACCTGGCCCAAAATGTCAATAGATCTGAGGTTGCAACTCCTGCCCCAGGACCACAGCCCCATAAACACCAGCATCTGAGCCAGGAAGAGGGCGGGGGGTGCCGAGCCGCGCAATGCAGAGTGTTAGCTAAAGGCATGCCTTTAAAGATCCGTCACTGGGGAGCCTCAGGTCCGAGGACTAGTGAGTTGGGGGCACGACCTTTACACAGCCCCAGGGCAGGGCACTAGTGACAGGTTCAGCTGTCAGCGTACCTCGGGCTCAGCAACGGGGCGCCAACAGGCAGGCAGAGGAGAGCACGGACGAGCTGGTTGGGGGAGGCCGGGGCAGCAGCTGTTGCTGGAATCTGAGCCTCACCAAGAGGAACAATGTCCCCGGAATGCCAGGCACACCACCACGACAGCTGAGCCTGCCGGGGCGGGAGGGCGTGGGCAGGCAGGCACATGAAGGGCACCGGGAAGAATGGAATTGTCTGGGTGCCTCTGTCCCCCACACAGGCAAGGCAGATGATCAAGGGCTAAAAATACCAGGAACAAAAAGGCCACCAAAGAGCTGCCTGGCTGCCTGGGGGTGGATCCAACCCCTGGGCTCCCCAGGAGAGAGGAGAGCTGGGGTCCAGGTTCCTGAGCCCTGAAACCCGATGCCAGGGTGCAGAAAACCCTGATATTTTGGGTTCAAGTCTGACAGGCACTGGCAGTGGGGCCCTACAAGGCGACTGCGCTTCTGAGCCTTAGTTTCCTCATCTGAAAAATGGGTCTAATATCAATATTAGTACCTTCCTCATAGTGTTGTGAGGATGAAGTAGATGATAGGTAAAGCACTTAGCACAGTGCCTGCCACACAGGAAGCTCTAGATAAGTGGGACAGGGACGATTTGATTTCTTTGGGGACCTCAGTTCGGTGAGCTCACAGAGCAGTGGCTGGGTGGCGGCTGTGGCAGGCAGGTCTGCTTTCCCAGTCCTCATTACCTTCTCCCAAGCATCCGGCACAAGCCTCAGAATCCCCTCCCGGGCTCGGCCAGCTTGTGTGTGTCTTTCCTCCGCCACGAAGGGATCAGTGAAGGCAGGGGCATCTCCACAAAGGAAATGTATCCAGCAAGGGTCACAGAGCATCCCCCCAGGAGCTCTGCAGGAGGGGCCTGGGGAGTGAGGTGGGGCTGGAGCAGGAAATGAGGCTGGAAAGGTAACCGATAATAACAATACACACACATGCACACATGTGTGCACACACGCACACTTGAGCTTGCAGCGCGGGTGCTCTGTGCCAGGCACTGCACAAAGCCATTTACACGCACTGCATGAGTTACTGCGTGGAGAGCGCTTGGAACAGTGCCCGGCAGGATAAGCACACGGTAAATATTAGCTGCTATCATTAGCGTCACAATTATCTAGGCTTACTTTAAAGACGATCTCCTAAGGTCAGCACTATTTCCCCCCCATTTATCAAGTAAAAAATCAGAGGGTTAGGGGGGTTAAGTCACTTGTCCAGGGACCCACAGCAGAGGAAGTAGTGGAGCTGACCAGGAACCCAGCTTTCAATCACTGTACCATTCTTGTAGGTCAGGGTCAAGAGGCAAAAGGTCTTAACTGTCAAGCCGAGGAAGGGAGATTTTCTGAGGTAGTGGGGAACCACTGAGCGTTCTGGAACATTTTGCGGGTCATCCTCAGAACTGGGCATGGGGGAAAGTATTTGAAATATATTGGAGGCAAGAGGGGAGAAGCCCCAGACCCATCAAGAGCTACTACCATAAGCCAGACCTGGGGCAAGACGGGGCAGGGAGGAAAGGGTTTGCAAGACATTTTAGAGGCAGAATAGACAGACTTTGTCACCGACGGGGCAGAATCCAGATGGCTGGGGACTTCCATCTGGGTGCCTAAGAGAGCAATGCGGTCATTAACAGAAAAGAGGTTTGGGAGAGGGAGAGGGAAGAAAATGAGTTAGTATTTGACCATGCTGTCTCTTTTACCCCCGTCTCCCGGGACACGGGTGACAGCCAGCACTCTGGAATAAGCTGACATTCCCTGAACACTCACTGTGTACCCAGCAGCGTCCAAGCACCTTACATGTATTAGTGAACTCATCCGACCCTCCCAAGAACGCTGTGAAGTAAGGACCACCATTATCCCCATCTCACAGATGAGGAAACCGAGGTGCGGTCTGCTAATGTCCCTTGGCCAAGTTGCACTTGGTATACGGTGGGTGCCCCATCAATGCGGCTGACCCATCTACCCTGGGTACAAGGTCTGGATCACTTACGGGCAAAGCTGCCTTCCCACTTGGCAGCTTTCGTTGGCGCCTGGGGGCCCTGACACAGAGAGATAGGCACTATCACTTGATGACAGAATCTATCGGCCACTGCGCTTTAGGCTGGCAGGGTCTGGTCTGTCTTTGCCCTGTGGGGAGACGGCTGACTTCACCACCGTCCTTAAAGGGGCGTTACACCACCAGGCACGCAGACCCGCTAAGGCAGTTACTTCCAGTGGCGTCATAGTGAGCACCTCGCTGGCACTTTCCTAAATATGAATGTCACTAAATCAACTTTTAATTTACTGATATTAGTACATGCACTCATTTGATCTGCTGAAGTATTTTATAAAACAACTGTATAGAGAAAGGTTTCCTTTTTACCTTACGAGGTAGGGGATAATGACGTATACTTAAATTCAGGAAACTGAAGAGGAAACAGTGTCTGCAAAGGAAAGGAATTTTAAAAATGCCTCCAGCCGGAGCTGGATAAAAACCTCTAAAAACCACAAAACTGAAAAGACATGGATTCCCACCTCCTCGTATGAAATAAAAGATAAAAACCGTTTGAAATGGCCAAACCAGCACAACACCTTCCCACAATGCCCCGATCTCCCCACTGTGACTGTCTTACTCCTTTGTAGAAATGTATCTGAGCCTTTCCAAAAAAAAGTTTGCTGGGTTTTCGTTTTGTTCTTAGCACCCAGTTCAGCTGGTACTCTAAGCATGTGTCAGGTGTGTCTGCTGCGTGATCTGGCTCTGACACCAGCCTCTCGCTCGGCCGGAGAAAGGAGGACACGCATCCCAGACACGCATCCCATCCTCATCAGTGAGCTGACAGCTTGGGACGTCGCGAAAGGGCTACAGGTGTGTCAACTGTGGAGTTAAAAACGCCCAGGTGGCTGGTGTGTGTGTGTGAGAGAGAGAGAGAAAGTGAGAGAGACTTATGATGCCATTAATGAGAAAAAGTACATTTTTATGTGCTTGTATGTATGCATGTGGTATGATAGTTATGTGGGGGGAAAAGGCACATTTTTATGGGCAAATAGAGGGGGAAGGAGAAGGCAATGTCATATCCTGAATTAGATCCTGGACCAGAAACAACGATAATAGTGGAAAAAAACAGAGAAATCCAGAGCAAGTCTGGACTTTAGTCAACAGTACTGTGCCAGCGTCCATTCGTTAGTTTTGTCCAGCGTCCCACAATAATGGAAGATGTTAGCATCGGAGGGAAACGGGCGAGGGGTATATGAGAGCTTTGCAGCTGTTCTGTACAGTCTAAAATTAAAATTTGACTTGAAAAAAGTCTGGAAGGATTTTATAAAGTTCCTGAATGGCGAAGCTAATCTACAGCTTAGAAGTGAAAAAATGGTCCCTGTGGGGGCTGTTGACGGGGAAGCGCCACTGTGGGAAGCTCTGGGAGCTGGGGCGTCCTGCCTCTCGGCTGGGGGGCAGTGACACCGTGTGTGCACACGTAAAACCTCACCGGACCGGGCATTTACGAGCTCTGTGCTTCACTACAAGCCTAGCTCCATTTTTTTTTTGAAGCACAAAGAAGAAAAACTCTAGTCAAGATTTCACACCAAACCACAAACACAGGTTCCCTCTCGGGGAGGATTTGTCCAAAGGGACAGAAAGAAAGCTTTCTATCTACAATCAAAATATTTCCATAACATCTTAGACTGTTTTATAGGTGAGAAGGCATTCCCACTCACATTGTATTAACTGAACTTTTCACGGACAGGTAACACACACGCAGAGAAGGGCGCAGATCATAAAAGTACAGCTCGGTGAATCTTCCCGAATGTAACACATCGGGGCAACCAGCACCCAGGCCCAGGTACAATCCCAGTGCCCCGAGTGACCCCCAATTACTCCTAGTTTTTCTCAAATTCCACCTTAGCTGACCCTGTGTACACAGCACATATATATACGTATATATATGTATACACACACTTTTTTTTGCTAAGCCTGGCAACCCACCCCTAGGGACCCCTCGCATATACTTCCTCCCATTGTCCTAATGGTGCAGACTCGTTCTTGCCAGTTCTCCCACGTATCACTGTGCGAGTTAAAATGTTAATTTTTACTTTAGGAAAATATCAAGGGCAGTGATCCGCAAAGCGCGAATGAAAGGCTTACAGAAATGCAAAGGCCCTTACCTGTCTCCTCTGCTTCCAACGCCTCCTTCAGTTCCACTGAAAACAGAGCAGGCTCAGGCAAAGGCGTGGGGTCCGGGTTCAAATGCAGGTACCGACCCTGAGGCGCTCCGGGCAGGCTCCTCGCGGTCGGTGGAAAGGGGCTTGTCCCCAGTCAAGGGTTCCCTTCTGCCTGGTTAGGTCGCGTTTTCCAGGCCTGAGGAAAGGTTAGCAACGTCCTGGTCCCAAGTTGGGGGGCGTTAAGGGGGGGCTCCCCGGTCTAACGGTCCAGCACCCCGAAACAATCACAGTGACCGCTGACATTTATCAGGTGCTCACAACGCGTTTATCCGATTTCATCCTCCTGACGCCCCCATGAGGCAAGTGCAGTTACAGCTCCATGTTACAGATGAGGAAACCGAGACTCAGAGAGGGGAACACACCTGCCTAAGGTCACACAGCTGGTCTGGATTCAGGCCTTGGGTTACCGGATTCCCAAAGCCCGAGCAGCCACGCTAGGTCCTTTTGAGGAGAATGGAAAGGAAATATTCCTGCCGGCACAGGAACTTGGAGGAACTTGGGTCTGTGGGCCGCAGCCCCCCGTTCTCTGCCTCCTCGCTTTGGGGGTGATCACGGGGAACTCTGAGGCCGGTCGCAGTTTTTCCACCGGAGCTACGTTCTTTCCGCCAGGAAGGGCGTCGGGCTGTCTCTTAGTCCTGGGAGTTGGCGAATTTTACCTGCACGTGGGCCGTGGCGTGTGTTTCTTCCTCACCCACCCAGCGTGGGAGTCCCGCAGGCTTCCTCCTCCCCTCGGCTGAAGAAAATGCTCCTGTGCAGCAGCTGACCCTTGAACTAGGCGGGTTTGGATGCAGGGGTCGTCCACTTCCACGCGGGTTCTTCCCCCCCAAATACAGGTGGTCCTTCGCAGCCGTGGGCTTCGCATCCGGGGAATTCAGCCAACCGCGGCTGGGAAACGGTGCCTTCACGTCCGCCGCCGCAGATTCCCACCCACAGGCGGCGACCGCCGTCCGCATCCGCGGTTTGTCGAATCTGCGAACGCGAAGCGCCGTCTGCAGGGTCGCAAGTTTCACGCGGAGTCCGGGGGGGCTGGTTGGCACCCTGGGCCTCGCGTTGTTCAAGGGTCAAGTCGTACGGGCTTACCGCCGGCCTCTCCCTCGGAACGGCTGGTTCTCTGCGCCTCTTTGTGACTTCGCTCCGAGGCGTTCCCTGCGCATCACTTCCCTGGCCACTCTGTGGACTGCGGCAGGGTCCACCCTTTCGGGCAATTTTTCGCCTTAATTTTTTGGTTCAGAAATCAGGTCTTAAAATCTAGAAAGTCATTTTTGGGTGTCACTTGTGCTTCCCTAAGTTCTGTTTGTTTTTCTCTTCCTTAGAGGCATGAACTGCGGGCCCAGTCCCCACACCCACTGAACAAGGCCATGGCTCGGGGCCGAGCCCTGAGCTCTCACTCCCCGGATCCCAAGGCTCCCTGCAGGCGGGAGGAGGAGAACGAACGGTCCCGGGAGAGGGGCGAATAAGTACAGCACCTTGCACTCGAAGAACGAGCTATCTTCCCCAAGGCTGAAGAGGAGCCGGAACACTCTGGAAGCAAACGGGCCTCAGATCCCCTCCCAGTTCCGCTGCTGCCTGACCCCCGGGGCAAGCGCACGTCCCCTCTCAGCCTCAGTTTCCTCATCTGTGAAATGGGAACACAGAGGATAAGGTGGTCCCTGCCCCCACAAGAGCGGTTGGAGAATTCAGTACGAGCCTAAGACGTATGTTCTTGGTGACTGGCACATCGTAAGCACTCGGTAAGTGAGTTCCTTCTTCAGTCAAGCAACAAGTATTTGAAGAGCAGTTGCTTTGTGCCGGTCTGAGCTGGGAACAAAAGAAATAAGTGAATTCCACAGCAGATCTGGGGGTGAGAAATGCGGTGGAGGAAAACAGAGAAGGGGGCTGGAGTGCACGAGGTGAATGGCTGCTTTAATAGGGTGGTGGGGGCGTCTCACTGAGAAAGTAACATTGGAGCAAAGATCTGAAGGAGGGGAAGGGTGTCAGATGGAAAAGCACTCCAGGTAGAGGGAACTGCTGGCGCGAAGGCTCTGAGGTGGGACATGTGCCCAATACCGTTGGAGAATTTTAAGTCCCCTCTCCCTGCCATGTTCTCTGTCACAATTGACAAGCGCAAGTGTCTCCTGCCCAAGTGCTGCAGACAGCATCTCTCCCCGTGACCCGGCTGCCTGTCTCTTTAACCTTGAATGCCTTTTTGGGTCTCAAGTGTCACCAGGTGGTGAGTGAGCTGCCCTTACTTCAGAAGAATGGCATGGGGTGGGGGCGGGGGGTGCTTAGGTGGCGTCCGCCTCACCTATTACTGCCAAAAGTGGTCATGGGGTTATTTTTAAACATGGAGAGGAAGTATTTATTGTTCCGGCCGAGGAGAGCGGGCAGCCTGTGGGATTGTTCTAGGGAAACAGCGCTGAGTCCTTTCCACCATGGTGAGTAGCGAGGGCTCTGGGAGGCGAGTGATGCTGGGTGGGCGGGAAGGGGACACCGCCGACAAGCAAAGGACTACAGGGGAGACGGGGAAGGCGGCTTTCGAGGACCCCAGGCCCTGGTGGAAAAAGCGCCGCTTGCTGTGTGTGCACAGAGGAACCCCAATCAATGCCCCGATAAGCCACAAATAACAGCAGCTCCCGGGGACCTGCAAAAACAAAATAAGAGAGTTGGCTTTTTCATGGCTTGTCTACTGACCTCTGGAGGAATCAATAACCCCCAGGGCTTGCAAAATGGGATTGAACGCTTTTAAGGATCAAACTGTAATTCTTTTCTCTTGTTCAGGCAGCTGGGGGAAAGATCTTTTTGCTTTCACCTTTTGAACTTGCAAAATTAAAACCTTTCTCCATGTGTTGTTTGGTTAGGTTGTCCCCCTCCCAAAGTAGGAAGCCCCCAAATTAGGGTCAACGTAGGAGAGGGGTTAGGGGCACAGACCCTGGAGCCAGAATGCCCAAGTTCAACTCCAGCTCCGCTTTTTTTGTGACTGTGTGACCTTGGGCAAGTGACGCAACCTCTCTGAGCCTCAGCGGCCTCCTCAGTAAAATGGTGCAGGAACAATAGCATCTACTTGGCAGAGCAGTTGTGAGGATAAAATGAAATAATGTATGTACAGTGTTTAAGCATTTGCTGTAACTATTTAAAGTCAGAGAGAAGAGTGCTGGGGGGTGGGGGGAGGCAGGGTGGGAATGTTAACTTGCTCTTCTCTGCAGTTTGCACGGTGCAAGGCCAGAACATTTAGAGAGATCACACTGCCATTTGGATCAAGGGAAAATTGTGTGTGGGGGTGGGGGAGCTGTTGGGTTTTAACACCCTGAAAAAGTGTCATTTCATCTCGGCATTCCTCATGGTTTAGTGAGCCTGACTTTTCCCCCCTTCCAATCAATTCTCCTCCTGGGCATTGCAGAAGGTTTTGTGAAATGCATCGGAACAAAAGCAGCTGGACCCTGCCAGGGCTGATCGGAACCAGGAGGCCTTTGAGAAATGTCACTTTGTGTCTTTGTATCCCACCAGCATCGCCGTTTTGAGGAGAGTGTGGACACCATACCCCCGTTTCACAGATGAGCCGCTGAGGCCCATCCAGGACAGAGACGAGGCCTTACCCAGTTTTCCCATTTCCAGCTTCTGACTCCTTTTAATCGATGCTTCCTCCTCCCCCACCAGGCACCCAAGAAAGCCAAGAAGAGAATAGAGGGCGCCAATTCCAACGTGTTCTCCATGTTTGAACAGACCCAGATTCAGGAATTTAAGGAGGTGGGTGCAGCTGTGGCATCATCGGCCTGGAGCCTGACTCGCCCCCACTAGGGGGCACCTTCCCCTCCTTCCGTGTTCCCTGCAGGGACCCCTTGCTTATGTGTCTGTCCTCCCAACAACCCCAGATTCAGTCTGCACGTGCGTGTGACCCGCTTCAAGACATTATTTTTAATAACTTTTGCTAGTCGTCAAAGCAAAGCCGTTTTTTTGTTGAAAATGTAGAAAAAAATTTTCAGAAAAGCATAAAGAAAATACAAATAACCTCTAATTCTACCACCCAGAGATAGATCATCGTTTAACATTTTGGCATATACCCTTCAAATCATTTTTATATATGTATATATTTCTTAAACAAAGTTACAACCTTCTGCACATGCAGATGAGCGCCTGATCTTTTTCTCTGAGCAATTCAGTATCTACATTTTCTATCATTTATTTAAACCACTTCCTATGGTAGGATGTTACATGTGTTTAGAAGGTTTTACTTTTATAAATAACACATCTTTGCTCATATCTCTGGTTATTTCCTTGGAGTAAAATCCTAAAAGCAGAATTGCTGGGTCAAAGGAGTTTAGAAAAAAAAGGAACTAAAAACAGTTAGTACTGCTGGTCCACACTGTCCTTCAGAAATGAGGTGCCGATTCCTACTCCTACTGGCCCCAAGAGGAGAAAATGCTTTCTCCCCACATCTCTATCAACATTGGGCATTCATAGTCTAAAATATTATTTTTGGCCCTGGTTGGTGTAGGTCAGTGGACTGAGAGTCGGCCTGCAAACCGAAGGATCGCTGGTTCGATTAGCCAGTCAGGGCCATGCCTGGGTTGCGGGCCAGCTCCCCAGTGTGGGGGTGGGAGGGGGGTGCGAGAGGCAGCCCCACACTGATGTTTCTCTCCCTCTCTTTCTCCCTCCCTTCCCCTCTGTCTAAAAATAAAAATAAAGAAATAAAATCTTTAAAATACTGTTTTTGCCAATTCGAGAGATGAAAAGCAGTATTTCTTGAATTTCAAATTTTACCATCCTTGATTATTAAATACTAGCAGGTCTGAAGTCCTATCCCCATTCTACCGGATACAAATGATAAGAGACCCCAGTTCTCAAAGGGACACAAATGTGCCTTACTAAGCAAACTAAGTACCAGTTAGGCAAAATTATGCCACCTCCTGAAGGTTTTGAAGGATAGACCGTTAATTCTCTTCCCGGCAGTCGTGACTGGCTCACACTGAGTCACCCACACTCCTACGCGGCCCTTCAGAGGAAAAGATGCTAAAGCTATGCTCAAGGCCGGTGCGTTTGATAGCAAAGGGGAAACCACTGGGACTTCCAAACGGGATGTGCACGCCTGCACCATTTGTCCCCACTAACATTCAGATCACAGGAATGTCACGTTCCATAGGCCACCAGGGATGGAGGAATTCCTGGGATGAAATGTCCCATCCGAACTTGAAATAGTTGCCTTCTTCCTCACCCCCTCCCAGCCTCTGGGATGAGATCAGCTGCCGGGGGGCGTGGCCAGGGGCTGCAAATACTTTCAACAATCAGCTGCAACGGAAAACTCAAAAGCCACCGAGATGACATACCGATTGTAAAACCCCTGAGCATTCACAAGGCACATGGAGGCCCCCTGCCTGCTGGCTGGGGAAGGTCACCCACCCCCTCTTACAGATGACGTGGGCTGGAGAACTGGGCGCAGATATGAGACCCCAGCTTTTAACTTGTTTTTTCCGACAAGAGCTTTATAGAAATATCATGCATATACCACAAATTTGCATTTTTAAAGTAAGTGTACAATTCAGTGGCTATTTAGTCACAGAGTTTTGCAACCATTACCCTCTACCTAATTTCAGAACATTTTCATCACCCTCAAAAGCATCCTCATGCCCTTTGCCGGTCAGTCCCCACTTCCCTCCTCCCCCAGCCCCTGGGGACCACTGATCTATTTTCTGTCCCTATGGATGTGCCTGTCTGGACGTTTCCTAGAAATCGAATCACTCAGCATGTGGCCTTTTGTGTCTGGCTCCTTTCACTTAGTGCCATGTTTCAAGGCTCACCTACATGGTGGCACGTGTCATTATTTCCTTCCTTTTTCTGGCTGAATAGTATCCCGTGGCAGAGAGAGACCACATTTTGTGTGTCCATCCCTCCACTGGTGGACACGTGGGCTGTTTGCAGTTTGGGGCCGTAACGAATTATGCCGCTGTGGACACTCATGTTCCGGTTTTTGTGTGGACAGGTGCTTTAATTCTCTGGACTAGAAACGCAGCGAATGAATTGCTAGATCACACAGGGTAACTCCATGCCTAACATTTTGAGGAACTGCCGGGCTGCTTTAAACCTTTGACTCTGGGTCCGATGCCCTTCCGTGTCCCTTGAAAATTTCAGAATCCCACTTCCCCTGCCCCGTGGCCCAGCCTCTGGGGCTCCTGCCCGCAATTTCTCCCCCGCTGACCGGCCGCCCACCTCCCTTTCGCAGGCCTTCACCATCATGGACCAGAACAGGGACGGCTTCATCGACAAGAACGATCTGAGGGACACCTTTGCCGCTCTTGGTACGTCACCCCCTCCGGGACTGGGGGGCGGGACCACCACCAAGGTGAAGAGCTTGTCATTTTCCCAAGAGACAGCTCAAGCACAACTGGCATTTAAGACAAATTTCAGAGGATAGGAAAGGGAGCTTTACTCTTTGAGTGCCTTCACGTTTTTTAATATTTTTTGTGTGCAATTTGAATGCAGCGCTAGCTCACAAGAGAAAAGCTGGAAAATTTAGAAAAGTATAAGGAGAAAACAACATTGTCCATTAGGCTACTCCCCACCGTTAACATTTTCTAGGTATATGGTGGGGGTGGGGAGGGGAGTTAATAATGGAATCCTTCCATTTCTGTGTCTTTTTTAAAGATTTTTTTATCAGTCAAATTGGCTGAGAGTTTTATTTTATTTTATTTTATTTTATTTTGAGAGAAGGGAAGGGAGAGAGAAAGAGAGGGAGGGAAACACTGGTGTGAGAGAGAAATACCTATTGGTAGTCTCTCATACACTGCCGACAAGGGACTGAACCTGCAACCCAGGCAAGTGCCCTGACCAGGAATCGAACCCGCAAACCGTAGGTTTGCAGGACAATGCCCGATCCACTGAGCCACACCAGTTAGGGCTGGAGTCATTTTATTTTGAATTCAGCTTTTTAAAAGCTTGCTTCTCAACAGTGTGAGCATAAGTACACGGAGCTTTTTCTCAACATGCCACGGCTTACCCTGCCCCCCACTCCTACTTCCTGAACTCGGGGCCACCATGGACAGCGGCACAGGCTGCCCGCTGTGCTGTTCTACAGAGCAGCCGCTGTAGATTTTTATATTTAAAACATAAATTATCCTAAGAAGAGGGATCTTTTCTAATTTGCACAAACGTACCACATGGGCCTGTGGCAGGGGCTAGAGCCGATGGGTGTACCGGGATCTCCATGGCAGTAAGGGTTACAGCTGGTGTAGCCTGAACAGGCTCCCTCCAGCGATTCTGACCTGTCTCTCCCACCTCCAGCTGAGAAGAGCAAAGTTACAAGATGACCATTTCCCATTTGAGCAAAATACTAAAATATCTGTAGAAAATGTTCCAGGTTCTAAAGACACTATTTTAAACATAACTAACCCCTCCTACACCAGAGTTTGGGTTGCCCCCAGTTGGCTATGATAAACAACACTGTCAAGGACATCTTCTCGCATGACTCTTTGGCCCGCCCTCTGATGACTCTTAGACTAGGCGCCCTGAAGTGGAGCCACAGGGCAAATGCCAGTGTCCTAACAGCTGTTTCGGTCCCCACCCGGGGGCCCTGAGTGTGCGCTTCTTGTCCTAGGGCGTATGAACGTGCAAAATGATGAAATCGATGACATGATAAAGGAAGCGCCAGGTCCCATCAACTTCACGGTGTTCCTGACAATGTTTGGGGAGAAACTGAAGGGTAAGTTTGTGTGCATCTGTGTATGTGTCTGTCTGTCTGTCTGTGTCTTCATCTTTAGGTATGAATTAAAGGACTAGGAGAATAGACGAGGGCTGACAGAAGACAGAGGCAGAGTAACATTGTGGGGGGGGGGGAATGAAAACAGCTGCTAACATTGCTCCAAGGCCTGCCCTGAGCCAGGCCTCCCGCTAAGCGCTTTACATGCATTACCTCACTTAGTAGCACCCAGGAGGCAGGCTCTACCTGCATCCCCAGTCTACAGATGGGAAACTGAGGCTCAGAGACAGGACGTCACATAGCTAACAAGTGCCGGAGTCAGGATTCAAATCCTAGCCCTTCTAAATCTAGATCCACGTTCGAACTTGGGTTTTGCTCAAAAATAATCAGATTCTCAGCCCACTCTCTTAAAATATCAAGCGCAGTGCTCAGAGGAAGGCAGGGTCTCAGCAACGTAGACCGGCTCTGGACCCCTTGAGGGGTTGGGGCTTAGGTCCCGCCTCCTGGGGTACAACAGGTTCCCGGGCATGTTTCAACCCTGTTTTCTGTTTCAGGGGCAGACCCCGAGGAGACCATTCTCAACGCGTTCAAAGTGTTTGACCCCGAAGGCAAAGGGGTGCTCAAGGCTGATTAGTGAGTGGGGTCTGGGGGGGAGGGTGTGGGGTTCCCTGCGTCCCCCCCACAAACCTGGCACCAACACCTGCTTTCCTCTCTCTGCAGCGTTAGGGAGATGCTGACCACGCAGGCGGAGAGATTTTCCAAGGAGGAGGTAACAGGGCCCTCTGGGTGCCCTCTGCACCCCAGCTCCCTTCCAGGGACTCCATTGTCCTCTTTTCTAAAACTCTCCTGAGCCCACCCTGGGAGAAAACCTGCTATTGCTCACGGGACCCTTATCGCGTTTCGTTCTCTCAGTCACCCCATGAGGTCAGAACGAGTACAACCGTGACTTCATAGATGGAACAACTGAGGCCGAGGGGAGTAAAGTCGCTTGCCCGAAAGGACAGCACGGATGGTTCCTGCAGGTCTGTCTGACCGCAGGCCTGCCTTCCCACAATGCTGGGAGCCTGGTTAGAGCATCTGATGGAGAAAGGGTGGTGTGCGGGTCCCAGGTGCTGTCACCTAGGTTGTGCCCTGCACAGTTCCCCCAGATGCTGCTCCTGTGATACGTATCACAGAGCATGCATTTGTTGCAACAGTTTTGCAGCAGATGGCAGTAAAGTGTCTTGTTCGAATTTTCCTAAATCAGAATATATACATGAGTTTTCTGGCAGGTGGCAGTAATGTGCCCGGAAGAAGGGACCCGTGATAACTCACTAAAAGCCCCGGATGAACAAGCAACAGTCCGGTCATTATTAATGTGCCTTAAGGAGTCTGTTTAAAACAGTCCCTTCTCAGGCCTGATTCCATCAAGTTCCACATTTTACTAAAAGTTTTAGATTTTCCCTCCAAAACATAAGCAGCTGAAAAAGCCTGCCTTCTCCTCCTCCCAGCTTTGTGACTTTGGACCAGCTCCTTGACTTTGCTGGGCCTCGGTTTCCTCATCTGTAAAGGAAGGACAGTGACAGAACCCACCTCATCGTATCCCGTGAGGGTTCGACAAGTTAATATGCGTAAAGTGCTGACCCACAATAAGGGCAGTGTTATCACATGTTAGCTATTATTAGTGTTGGTTTTTTTTTTAATTTTTAAAGGTGGAAATCACATGGTTTTTTTTAAAAAATCTAGATTTCTAGAATCAGATTCCCTCACTGTCTGACCTCCTTGACCACGTGGCCACATTCTCCTGGCCCTGAGCAGCTGCCATTTCTGGAAGTGGCCCGTGTGCCCCCATTTAGCCCCAGTTCCCCCACCAGGCCCACCTTAATCCCTCACAGCCTGTTTTACCCATCACAGCTTGGGCTCCCAGGAACAGCCCTGCAAGGTGGCCCTCAGGGTCAGCCCCTGGGAACGAAGGGCAAGGAAGCAGGAGGGCTCCAGGGAGGTGTTGACCTGAGATTCAGACCCAAAGGACGTCCTGGTCAGCACCCTCCGGGGCTAGAACAGCCTTTCTGAGAGGTCCCAAGTTGAGCCCCACACTGACCAGGTGGCTATGGGCCTCCCCAGGAAGGGCGTGACCTTGGGCCCCACCGCTTTCTGCCGCAGCTGGGGGACAAGGACTTCCTGGAGGGGATCTAGTGGTGCATCTCCAGGTCTACCACACCCCCACCTCCCTGACGCGACCCCTTCACACACACACACACACCCCGCCCACCCCGCCCCCGGTCCCATACGTTCCTCCCACTTCCCCTCCCGTCATCCTCTGCACTTCTTGCTGGTTCATTTCAGATCGACCAGATGTTTGCCGCCTTCCCCCCTGATGTGACCGGCAGCCTGGATTATAAGAACCTGGTGCACATCATCACCCACGGGGAAGAAAAGGACTAAGGGGGACTCGCAGCCAGGCCTGGGCCAGCCCTGGTGGGGAGGGTGTCCCTGCTCTCCCCACCCTCGGCCCAGAGAGGCCGCCGTCCCTGCCCCCAGCCCGTGAGCCGCGTGGCCGCCTCCTGTGTCCACGCCCGTCCTCCTTGCAGCCTGGGCGGCTTATCGATGCCACGTGACCTCACACGCTGCGGACGGAGATCCGAGCCGGGGCCTGTGTCTTCAAATAAACGCGAGGCTGTGCTTCCGTTCACAGTGTGTCTCTGACAGAAGCAGCTGGAGTAGGGTTGGCCCTTCGCTAGTTCCCGCGAGGGCAGCGTACAAGCTAGTGGTGGCCCTGCCGTCATTATTACTGAATCTTGGTGACTATTCAAAACAGACCTTTGTGGCCACTCGGGACTATTGCTGTCCAGGGCCGCATTTTACGGGGACGTTCCCGAGAGGAGCAGAACCCTTTCTTCCAAAGAGCTCCAGCGCGGGCAGAGCTCGGCTTCTTGACAACCTGTCCTCAGGGGCACCTGCGGTGCTCCTTGCAGATGGGCTCACGGGCCCCATGACGTTTTAGGAGCCCGAGGCTCACATGCATGACTAGAATATGGCACATCTGGCCAAAAAAAAAAAAAAAGATAATAATTACATCTGTTCATGGTAAGAGGTCAATTTCTAATTTTAGATAAAGTAGGACTTGCCTATACTTCTCTCCTGGTAAATTGGGGGAGGGGTACTGATTTCTGACCCTGTCTGAGGTCCCAGAACTAGACCTGGGCATGAATTCACTCTTGATTTTGAGTGATCAAAGTCACTGTTAAAGCATTTGGGTCTATTTTGGCTGTAAGAATCCCCATTTAGGAAACAAACGGGTTCACATAACTAAGGAGCCCAAGGGCTTCAGGCACAGATGCATCCAGGGGCACAGACAAGGCCACCAGTCCCCAAGGAGGCCTTGCCACCACTCTGCTCTCAGAGGCAGCAAAATGGCTCCTGTCTCTCCCCTCAGTTCCTTCCTGGAAGGCGGACATGTCCCTTTCTCCCGGCTCCCTGTCAGTCCCAGAAGAGGGCCTGCGGGGGACCTAACCGACCTGAAACAGTTGTGGTGCTCTGACTGGCAGACCTGGGTCACATGATGAAGCCTCAGCCTGGGGCTAAAAGCAGCCTCTTCCCCAGCCACGCGGCTGTCCTCCAAAGGCAAACCCAGATGCCTTTCAGGAAGAAAGGGAGTGAACATCGGACACTCGTAAAGTTTTTAAGAGAATCCGAAGAACTCAGGACACAGCCAGAGTGAATGATGGGGTGGGAGCTAAAAGCTGAAACTGGGGATGGGAGTGGCGGCCGGGGTCACCCAGAAGGCATAACGGGGGGCAGGTGGCTGGAGGCACCAGAGCTGGGGCGAGTCCTCCAGGCTCAAGAGCAACAGATTCCCTGCAGGAGCAGCTCCAGGTCACCTCCCCTGTACGAATAATGACCTCGCCCCTGGCTTCTGGGACCTGTGTCCCCTTCAAAGCCAACAGCAAGCTAGGCAGGCAGGGACCTGGGGGAGCCTCCGCCCCATGATGATCCACCTCCCCCGCGCCCAGAACCGGCTACCTGGGGCTCCTGCAGAAACCTAGCCAGGCCCCGGGACGACCTCGGGGGAGCCCAGCTCAGGTCATTCAAGTGCACCATGTGTTTCAGGGCACGACGTCCTGGGCACAGCTCTGCAGTGACACACACACACACACACACATACACACGGAGATTCAGACACAGGTTACACGGCTCCCGGTTCCTGCCTGTGAGTGACTGCTGCACCCATGTGATTCTGAGGCGTGAAGATCGATATTTTGGCTTCCCCCTGACGCCTGGGCTTCACCCGTCCCTGCTTCAGCGAGGGGAGTGTGTCGAGGGGTGACCTGTGCCGGGCACTCCCTCAGGTTCCCAGGGGCCATGGAGGCCTCACACAGCTCTTGCGTCCCATGCCAGTTTTGTAACGCAAGCCCGGCTGCTCGTCCACCCTGCTCCGTGGGCGGCCCCCAGCGCCCCGGTCCCCTGGCAGTGGGCACGAAGAGGCACTGGGGTTACAAGACAAAACATTTATTCTCTCTGGTTATGGCACAAATGTGGCCCCATCCACGTCAGACCACTAACTTCTTCTTGGGCCTCAGGTCGTCCCCCTTTTCGGGGATGCTGTCCAAGCGTAAGTCCTTGTTTCGAAACTCTCTCGTGGCGTAGTTGCTAAGCACCATCTGCCGAAGGTTGCTGTGGTCCAGGGGCTGGTCCACTGCGCCATAAAGGAGAGATTGGATCTAGGCCACCTCCTTCCCAGGCACGGCGCCCCACCCCCACCCCGCCCCACTCTCGGGCACCCACAGCAAGGACGTGCCAGCCTGGTTTGGGGTTCCTCCACAGCGCTGCGGGCTGGAGTGCAGCCCTTCTTGAGATTCAGGGAGGAAGAAGGTAGACTCAGGGGCGCCCAGACAATAACTGTTTTTTTTTCTCCCAGGTGAGTTAAGTTTAAGCTCAAGGAGATAGGGCCCCGGTGTGCAGTCATTCAGGGTGTAGACCACACGGAGAAACCAGGTGGAGACAGATGAACAAACTGGCTGATTGTCAACCCATGTCTGCCCAGAGGGGGCACCTTTTTCTAATTAATGTTCCCGAAAGGGCTGCTTCTTCTAATTCACACGTGGGAGCCACAGGGGCGAGTAAGCTAAGGGCACCCAGTCCTTATCAACGTGCCCTTGGACAGAGCAGAGGACAGCCTCCGTAGGGTCCCGACCTTGGGATCCACGCCCCTCCCACCTCCTTCTTTAGGAACGCAAAGGGCCTAGGGAAGCCGTCCTAAGGTGCCTGACACCAGGTCCAGCTCTCACTCCGGCTAAGTTTCAGTCGCCTGGGCTGAATCAAACAGGAGGCGTGTGCACCTGCGCACACACGTGTGGGCAGTCCTCGCCCCCAATCCTCAACACACCTGCACACTCGAAATGCTGCTCAGAGAAGCGGGACAGCTTTTTCACGATCTATTACTAAAGTAACACATGGCCATTGTAAAGGAGAAATTGAAGAAACACGGAATTGTTTAACTTAGAGACTTAAAGCTCTCTGCAAACTACTGCCCAGAAACATCCACTGCGAGTCAGCTTATGCACCTCCTTTGTCCTCGTCTGCATAATCAAGATATCTCCCCATCTCCCTCCCTCTTCTTCCTACTCCACTTCCTCTGCTTCATGTCTCTCTCTCTCTCTCTCTCTCTCTCTCTCTCTCTCTCTCTCCCTGTTATATATCAGGGCTATGAAGACCTGCCCTGTGCACTGTAGGACTGTAGCAGCATCGCTGGCCAAATTCATCCAAGGAGAAAATCACCCTTGGTTGAGAACCACCGAATATACACATCATATATGTTATGCTACATACCATTGCCCTCTGCTGAGTGGCTGCCTAGTATTCCACTGTACGTATGGCCGAACCGTGGCTTACTTAACCAATCTCTGATGGATGGGTGTTTCACTCATTTCTAGTTTGGGGCTGCAGTGAATACCCTCCCACCTTCATCTTAGGCCCCTGAATACGTTTTTCCTGAAGGACCAATTCCCATGGGTGGGATCACAAGGCTTAACGGATGTATCCATCTCTCAGGTTTCCCACACGTGTCGCCAAACTGCCCTCCAACAGCCAGACTGGGCCGATTTTATCCCCCCGCTTCAGAGACAGAGCTGGGTGCCCCCTGCGGGGGGGGGAGCGTCATGAGCTTCTGCCTCCGCAAGGAAGGAAGATGAACGGGCCAGTGCCGGAAGGGCCGCGGTTAAGGTTTCTGGCCTGAACCACGCTGCAGCTGCTTCAGCCACGGGGTCGGGGACCACGAATGGGGCGGGGCCCAGGGAGGTCATGGGTGGAATGAGACTCAAGAGCAGAGGGTGAAGGCGAGAGATGAGTTCGGGGAATCCTGTGGGCCCATCACTTGCCAATTTGGAAGTTTTGGGACATTTTAAGGTTCGTTTTAAAGGGTCGCAAAGTAGCTGTGAATTTAAAAAATACCCAGGAAAACTAAACTTTGCGATCTGTGGCTAGGCCATTGGACCATGGGGAGAAGCGTCCCTAGAGAACCATGTCACACGGCCACAGCCAAGGTGGCACCCAGTGAAAGGGATGGGCTCACCGGGCTCATAAAAAGGAGGAGACCGAGGGTCAACACTCCAGACCCTCGTGAGCAAAGGCTTCCCAGGAACCCATGACCCAGCGACCAGGGAAGACCTGGGGAGACAGAGAGCTCACCTTCATCCAACCTGTCGCCGAAGGGGTCAGCCCCAAGCACTGGGGCGTTGACCTTGACGGGGTCTACGCTCTTCAGGAGGGCAGCGCCGCCACAGAAAGGGCTGACGAAGCGTGGCGGGCCCTCAGCATCCGGCCTCTCCATGTCCAGCATCCGCCTGTAGGACTCTAACAGCAGCAGGTCGTTGGCCTTCTTTTCGATGATGGCTGGGGAACACCGAGGCGTTTAAGGGCGCTGCCGAGAGACCTGGCTGCGGGCAGTCTCGGGGTGGTGCCCCCTTCCCGCTGCAGAGGAAGGGAAGGGACAGGAAGTGGGGGATCGGGGGCTCCTGTTGGGACAATGGCTTTCTCTTGGGTTACACACCACTCTTTCTTGAGGGGGCCGTGCCACCCTAAAAGGGTAAAATTTGGTTCTTGAGAGGCAAAAAATAAACCGACTGTATAAGGTATAAAGCACAGCTATTCACAACACAGGACATAAACAGCTATACAGTGTATCATCAGTATTAAATTTTTATGAGGATGGGGCAACTAGGGAAAAAATGTCTACCATGTCTCCTCAGACGGGTGAGAAACACTGAGTTCACAGTAAAAACTGGAAACCGCGGGCTGCCCTGCTTTAAAGTACTGGTTTTCCCTCAGTACTCGCTCCGTCTCGGGCTTCCAGGCCTTCACTCCTGCTTTCCCTTCTGCCTAAAATGCCTTTCCCTGCGCCCTCCCCGAGCAACCCCCACTGAGGTTTGAAGGCCTAGGTCAGGCCTTGCCACCTGCAGGAGTGTTTCCCCAATCTGCCTCGGTTGGGGGAGCGGCGCTCCCCACTGCGTTACCTAATCACACGCAGTCACCGGAGTCTTCATTCATTCATCCATCCATTCATTCATTTCACAGATGACTACCGGATGGCTACCATGCCAGGCTCTGCACTAGGGGCTGTGGGTACATGGAAGAAAAAAAATCCAATAACGAGCCAGCAGCCTCTGCCCTAATAAAGGTCATAAGCTTCAGTGTTTAGAGGAAGATGGAGAGAAAGACAAGTTCAGCAAATAAATACATGTAACCCTCACTACCCAGATGCTCATTTTCTGAATTCAGTTAACTACCAGATTTGGATAACTTAAGAAAAAATAAACCTCACTGTACCTATACCGTTGCTATTCTCCCTGTAAATCGGGGACCAAACATTGGCATCTGGCACTGGGTATCGGATTTCAAAAACCTCACAGATTTCAATGGTGAGAACCAGCTAGAGACAAACGGGGTGAATGTTCAATAACAGGCCTGCCATGGGAGGGAATCACAGTGGGGGGCGGGGGGTAACCAGCTTCAGGTGGGGCAGTGGAAGGAGGCCTTGCTGGAGAGAGGACATTCGAGCTGCAGTCTGAGGGTGAGAAAGAAGTGAGCACGGGACTATCCCAGGAACAGCCCGTGCAAAGGCCAGAGCTGGGAGTGAGCTGGAGGGGAGGGTCGGAAGGTGTAGAGAGGAGAACGGTGTGACTGGAGGTGGTGGGCAAGGAGGGAGAGCTGGAGAAGAGGAAGTGTTAACACAGATGTCCTGACCGCTGTCCTTTCAAAGGCCTTTAACGGCATCAGGGAACTTGGATTTCAGGAAGGTACCTGCCACCCTTAGCCAAGAATGGCTCACTCTGCCTAAACTGTGTGTACCAAAAAAATGTGATGCCTTTATGTTAAATACCTGCTTCCCTCCCTGAGAGTCTGAATTTGGGGGTGTATTAGCCTCTAATGAGCTTTTCTGGTTGACAACATTTCGTATGTGTTGTCACCGCTCGCTGCTGGGGGACTGTGTCCTGCGTGACCCCACTGGGAAAGGACCCTTGGAAGCCTGCTCCGTGTCTCCTCCACACCTCACCCCGAGCCCCTTTTCCCTTTGCTGATCTTGCTCTGTATCCTTTTGCTGTAATAAATCATAGCCATGAGTAAAACAACATGCTAACCCTGTGAGCCCTCCTCGCGACTCACCGAACCTGGCGGGAGGGGGCTATCTTGGGAAACTCCCAAACACAAACTGTATTATTAAGAACCTTAGGTTTTATTTTAAGAGCAGTGGAAGCCATTCATCCCAAACTGTCGCGGTCTGGGTAGGCGCATCCCTCCCTCTCTATCCTGAGCTCAAGGCTATGGCCTGAAATGTGTATTCCAGTTAACAGGCATTGGCTACGTGCCAGGCACTGCTCTGAGCACATGCATTTCCTCTTTTCCAATCTTTAAGCTTTTCATTTCTTTTTTCTTGTCTTGTTGCATTGGTTAGGACAACCAAGACAATATCAAATAGGAGTGGTGAGAGAGCAGACATCCTTGCCTTACTTCTGATCTTAGAAGAAACACATTTAGTTTTTCACCATTAAGCCTGAGGTTACTCGGAGGCCTCTTTGTTGAGAGTTTTTATCATGAATGAATGTTGAATTTCATCAAATGCTTCTATTGTAATGATCATATAGTTTTTCTCTAAGAGTTATTAATTTATTCAATCCTCCCAACAACCTTATAAGATAGGTATTGGGTTTACCGCTTACATCTTTTTTCTTTTCTTTTTTTTAATGGAAAAAAACTAAAGCACAGAGAGGTTCTGAAAGTTGCCCAAAGTCACACAGCTTGTAGGAGTAGAACCAGGATTCGAACCCAGGCAGGCTGGCATTACTGCTGACATGCTTCACCACCGACTCGTTACCACCAAAAAAGCAAGCCCTCATGCCTGGTTACCGAAAGCTCTGGAAGTGGTTCCTAAGAATTCGAGAGGCCCCAGCTTGACTCACCAAAGTACTGAGAAAGGTTGGTGTCGGTGATTTTCCCTGTCTCCCCCAACTGCACCAGGATCTTGGTGGCATCACAATTTATCTTCTTAAAAAGGCTCTCCACCGAGCTCTTGAGATTCTCCAAGGTCCCGTTGATCTCGTTGTAGCTGTTCTCATACATATCCGCCTCCTCAGTGGTCTTCTTTAGCTTCTCCTGGTGGCAGATCCCGATTCCCACCCCAGGTCAGCCAGGCTGCCACCCTGGGGTCAGCCCACCCCTGAAGACTTCCAGTGGGGATGAGGGTTCAGGACCCTCTGGGGCCGGGGTCTCTAAACTGTGGGTTTTCAAACCTCAAAGGGGGTGGGAGATCAATTTAATAAGCCTCAGTCAACATTTTTTTAAAGAGGAATTAAATAGAACGGAAGAGAAAGGAAAGGAAAAATACTGGTGCGCACTGCAGGTAATAAGGGTTAGTATTGTTTAAGGTAGGTTTTATTTTACTTACATGTATGTGTGTATGTCTACATGCGTACTGGTTTTGTTTTTTTTTTTAAAGCTGGTGACTCATTTTTTAAAAACTGTGGCCGACAGGAAAAAAAATACATTTTACATTTACAGCCGAATACCTACCTACCTACCTACATATATGTTTATGTATTTTTATATGTTATCTAATTAAAGTTTCACAAAGCAGTATTCCTATTGTATGCTCTAATATTTTCTGTTCTGTTCTGTTCTACCCTGTCTCGTTATTTTTAAATGCTGGTTGCAATCCAACACACCGATTTCAGTGCTCACAGCTTAAAACACGTTGCTCTAGCCCAGTGGCTCTCAAAGCGGTGTCCCGGGACCAGCAGAGTCAACTTGAATGGGGAAGTTGTTAGAAATGCAAGTTATGGGCTGCAGTCCAGACAGAATACGCCAGAGGTTCGGGGAGTGGACCCGACAAACTGCGTTTTAATGAACCTCCAGCTGATTCTAACGCACAATGAAGTGTAAGAACCTCTGCGAGTCCATTGGATTGCAATCTTGGCTTCACGTTAATATCACCTGGGCACTTTAAAACATTTGCTGCCCAGACCTCAGCCTCAGAGGTTCAGTACCGCAGGCTTGGCGAGCAGCCCGGGCGTCAGGAATGGTAGAGCCTCCGAGGGGTTCTGATGCGCCGCCTGGCTGAGAACCGCTGTCCTAGGCTGAGTGCCCCAAGGCCTCCTGAGTCTCCTTCTGAGGCCTCCGCTTGCAAAGGTGAACTGGGCCCTGCAAGGACCGACCCCATTCCCCAGGGCTCTGTCTCAGGTACTGATTCCAAGGAGTCAGCCCGATCCACACACCGCTTTGCCAGGTGAAGAAACTGAGGCTCTGAGGCAAACAGCCCGGAAAGGGGAGTCAGGATTCCAACTGTCTCTCTGCCGCTACACCAGGCAGCTTCCAGTCCCAGCTGCATTTTCCTCACAGGACAGCAAGAGCTGCCCTCTCATTCTAAAAGTGCATCAGAAGTTCACATGATTAAAATTAAAAAAAAAAAAAGAAAAAAAAAGGTCTGATATGATGATAACCTGTGTCCAACACCTGAAATGTTCCAGGCATTTTCCATGCATCATCTCACTCCAGTTTTCAGATAAGGAATATTGAGGTCAGAGAAGAAAAGTGAACTTGTTTTCAGCTGCCCTGTATCAAGTCATCTAACTATCTGACCTTGGGCTCTACTCTTTACTTGGACAACACGAAAGTAACAGTCCTACGAGGTGAGAACGATTATTACCCCATTTTACATGTGAGAAAACGGAGGCTCAGTGAGGTTGAATCACTTTCTCAAAGCCACCCAGCTAGGAAGTGACTTTTCTAAGAGTCATACCCAAGCATTTGTTCCCAGGGCCTGGCTGCTTCACTCCTGTGCAAAACTCTCCCATTTAGAAATTGGTCCCACCACTTCTCCTGGAGGGGCAGCAGAGGACGAAATGGCTGGTGTGTGGAAAGGGTCCAAGAACAGAGCACATGCAAGTGATCTTCAGTAGGAGCTAAGAAAGCATCTTGTGAGCCTCTGGTTATTAAGACAGATTGTCCTGCATAGACTATTTGCATGTGAAAAGGCCTCCAGGAGTCCCGTTAAATCCAAAGGAAGGAAAAGCTGATGGTGGGAGGCATTCTTGGGGCTGCTGGGGCAGCCTCCCTGAGCTGCCCTTTTCAGGCCTTGGGAATCCCGAGATGCAGAGCAGCACTGGCGCCGGGCCCAATAAAGCACCTGGGCGCTGAGTGACCCTAAGCCCGGGACGTGAGACCGCAGGCCTGTGCCTAGCTTGGGGAGGGTCTCCTTGAACCTGGGCCCTGCCTGGAAATCTTAATTCCTCATACCTGGACTCCTGACGGAGCCGCAGCAGCTCAACGGGCAGCACGTGCTTTGCTGCCCTCCAGTGGCCCATCAGAGAATGGCACCTCCATAGCTGTCTAAAGGCTGTGCATGCCAACAACAAAAACAAGGACTACAGAAGGGAAGGGAATGACCTGGGTGGGAAACTGTCAGATTAACACGAGGCTTTGCAGTCAACTCTCTGAGTTCACATCTTTGGCAGGCGTTTGCTATCCATTCTCCCTTTACACCTGGATAGCAAAACCTTGGTTGTATTTAGGGTGGCAATGTACCCAGCTAAAAGTTACGTTTCCAACTCTCCTTGGTAATAGGGATGGCCAGTGCAGTGCAAACACAGAAGTCACCAGCTGGGACTTGAAGGAAAAAACTTTGAAGCAGAATGACTCACCAGCAATGTTCTGTTTGTTTGTGTGTTGTTTTGTTTTGTTTTGCCTTCCCCACTGTCATCCTGTCTGGAATATGTATGTTATGGCTGGACCAACTACGAGGCATCCTTGGGACTGTAAGCCACACACTGAGGTGCCAAAACAGAAAAGGGGAGCCTGGGTCATGGGTCACTGATGATGTCATGGCCAGCCCTGAAGTGCCTAACTGCAGACTTAATTCCTAACAGAGTAAATAAACTTCTATTTTTTTAAAAAAGATTTTGTTTATTTACTTTGAGAGAGAGGGGCATGGAGGGAGAAAGAGAGGGAGAGAAACAGCGATGTGCAAGAGATACATGAATCGGTTGCTCTTCACCCCCAGCTGGGGACCTGGCCCGCAACCCAGACATGTGCCCTGACCGGGAATCGAACTGGTGACCTATCAATTCACAGGCCAGTGCTTGACCCACTGAGCCATGCCAACCAGACCTACACTTCTACCTTGATTAGGCCACAGGTATTTTGAGCCTCTGTTACTAGCAGCTAAATACAATGCAAAGCTCAGAAAACATCCCAGCTCCATGATGTTAGGCAAATGACTTTCTCTCTCTGAACCTGCTTCCTCACCGTAAAATGGAGAGATCACAGTGCGCACCTCCCAAGGCTGCTGCGAGGATTAAATGAGGCAGTGCAAGCAAAGCACTTAGCCTAGTACTACTGGTACATAGTGATTGCCCAGGAAATGTTTGTAATAGCTATTATTGATTGAGAACAGGCTACAGCCGGAACAAGGGGGAGAAGGGAGGAAAGCCTGTGGCAGAGATCCGTCTGGGATTTGCCAGCCTGGGATGAATTTACGGGTGCATGGGCCTGGGCTTAGCTCCCCGAAGTCTTTCAAATGGACAAAGAGACCCTAGGGACACATTTCTGCAGCAATACCTCTAGCAAAGGGTGCCGGTGACAAAGGGTCAGGACCTATCAAGTCAGGACTCAGGCCAGCAGAGAGTCACAGGGCAAGTGTCTTACTCCTCCTGAGAACCAACTGACAGGCTGCCTGACAGACAGACAGACAACAGAAACTCCTGCATCCCTCCCTCCCCGTCCTGGTCTTACCTCCAGCTGTCTCAGGACAGAGCTGTTGTCATCCTGGGACGTTTTCTGCTGGGATTGCAAGAGGGCGATCTCATTCTGCTCAGGAGAAAACCAGACCGTGAGGAAAAGTGGGTGCCTCCCTCCCCGCCGCACCTTGAAAATGAGCCTGTGCCTCAAGGAGTTGATGAAGATTTAAATGATCCAACCCAAGGAACCCGGAACCCCGAGCCCCTCTTATACCCCTGGAGGTTTCCTAATTAAAGAATAGCGAGGGCACAGGAGGGCGGATGGCTCATGTTTTCTGGATAAATGTCTAGAACAGTGTGGTCAACAGAACATCCTGCGATGGTAGCAACGTTGTCTGCACCATCCAGTACGAAAGCCATGAGCCACACATAGGTACCGAGCACTCGAAATGTGGCTAATGCCACCGAGGAACTAATTTTTATTTTTTTAAAGATTTTATTTATTTATTTTTAGAGAGAGGGGAGAGAGGGAAAAAGAGTGGGAGAGAAACATCGATGTGAGAGAGAAATATCAACTGGGGACCTGGCCCGCAACCCAGGCATGTGCCCTGACCAGGAATCGAACCAGTGACCTTTTGGATTGTAGGTCGACACTCAATCCACTGAGCCACACCAGCCAGGGCGTAATTTTTAAATTTAATTTAAAGTTAAATTGCCACCTGTGGCTCATGGCGACTTTAAGGGACAGGTGGCTTAGAGCCACCAGGGTTCTTGAGCTGTAGCGTGAATCGGAATCACCTGGGAGCCTGTGACAGCAACACAGAGGGAGGGGCCCCACTCCCAGAGGCTCTGACCCAGCAAGTCTGGGGGGCCCAAGGTCATGCATTTCTAAAAAGTTCCCGGGGAAATGCTGCTGCTGCCAGTTCAGGGGCCAGATTTGAGAACCCCTGGGCTGGACCAACGCGCCCAGATATAAAAGGTGCACACCCTTTGGCTGGTCAAGTCCATCCCTAGGAACCTGTCCCATGGAAATAACAGGTTAAGTGGGCAAAGGTGGTCACTCAAAGCTGTCCACCGTGTTTTTTATAATGGTCCCCATTAGGGACATCCTAAACATCTCCCGATACGGGGTCGGTTAAGTCACTGATGGTATATTCATATCATGAAGGGAAAAGGTCTCAAATAAAAACATGGTTAAATGCAGAGTCCTGGCCCGTTCTCAGGGAAGCTGGGTTTACAGGTATGGGAGAGGACCTGGGGGAAAACGCGTCTTTAAGAAACACATTGTGACTCTACTGCGGAGCCTCCACGACCCCCAGAGCCATTAAAAAGAACATAGGTGTTGGGAGATACCTAGGACAGACTGTTGGGGAAGAAAGCTTACAGCCATCCTAATGCCAGAGACAGACTGTGTAGCTGAAAGAGAAAATACCATCATGGCAACTGGGAAAGATCTAGGTCCATTCTGTTCGGGAACCACTTCCTGGTCACGTCAATTTCCAACTGGAGCCCTCAAATCCCTCTCTACGGCTTGACTCTCTCACTCCACTGGAACTAGTAAGGTGCTCCTTCCTGGAAAATGAGAATTCGGGGTCTTGCCAACTCCCAAACCATCCTTCCATCATGCCTTCCGATGTTTAAAGACCATCCCTGCAATACTAAAGATGGCCACTAGAGGGCAGTGGCGCCGCACCTAAATGACTGGTCCTAAACTCAAACCCAGCTGTTCTGCATGAATGAGGAGGGCGTGGGGGTCACAAGGGCTGGGAAAATGGGCTGGAGCCCTCAGATCTGGTTTTCCAAAGGAAATCAGAAATACGGAGTTTCATGTGGAATATCTTGATTTTTAAATGCTGGCAACTAATACATTTAAAATTTGGGGCGTTGGGGAGAACAAGCAAAAGAAAAATGAAGGCTGCATACGTCCAGCTTAGGACCCCCAATCCCAGCCCTCCAGGTAGGGGTGAAGTCAGATATTAGGATCCTAATTGTTTTAAACTTTTTGTTTTTTACCTGAACCCTAGTTCGAGCAGAGGTGCCACAAGAAGGCAAAATGGTAAGGTCTCAGACACCCCTTCCAGGCACCTCTCCCCTCCACCCCTGCATCTGAGACGGCTCCATTTTATGTTTTATATACAGGTGTTTCCTCATAACCTGGGTTTAAACAAAAATGTTCTATAGGTTTTTTAATAAAAGTTTGGACACTACTGCATGAGCCCAAGTAGTCACTCTACAGGTAAGGAGACTGAGGCCCAGAAAGGGCAAGTCCTTGGCCGTCTTTCATCCCACGTTGGTCCCAATGCAAGAGACAGTCTGTGTAGCAAACAGAGGAAAGGAGAGTACCCGTGGGGTAAATGGGAAGGTCAAGGCCAATTACTGCTTGGGAACCATTTCCACAGTGTGCAGGGCATTCCTGGGCATCAGGGATGCAGGGGGGATACACTGTGAGCTGGACATTCTCCATCTGTCCCAGTATCTACCCTCCTCCCTTCCCCGCCCCACCCTCTGCCCCAGGCCAGGGGCTTCCTTGCTACCTGCTTGGAAGCCAGTGAGACACACCAGCATGGGACTGCAGGGTAGGAGGAGAGTGAGGTTGGGGGTACTCGCCCAGTCCTTGGCAGGTCACCAGTTTGGCCACATCCCTCCAGGAAGGACACACAGACCATTTTCTCCACACATGTCTCTCCTGATTCCAGAAAGTGCTCCCTTTCCCTCCCCAGGCCTGGAGCCCTCTCTTCTTGCTAGTCTGCACTCTCCCCTTTTAATTTCCATAGGCCTTTGTAAATAGTCCCTCCTAAAACACTCACCTCCACTCGCCTTTGGGGGCAGCCATCTGGGTCCTGCCACAGCCTTACCTGGTACAAGCCCCTCCACCTCTTCCATCTCTGCCACCTGCACTACTATCGCCTACGGGTCTGTGCTTGTCTATTACAGTCTTTAAATCAACCAAACTTTGTTTATTTTATTTATGTTGATCATTATTTGTTTACTATTATTCCTTATCACACCAATAATATCCAAGTCACAAGTCTGCGCCCAAGCTGTATTTTTCCTAGTCCTCATTATAATGAATTCATCGCTGGTAAGTTAAAAGTTTCACCTACATATTCTAGTTACTATCTATGTGCACGTAGTGAGCATACAAGCCCAACATTCAGGACACTGGGACGGTACACAGGGAAGGGGTTCCTTGTCATCTAAACAGAGCACTGGGACCTGAGAGGAAGGAACAGTGACGTCCCAGAGGAGGTGACATTGGTGCAGGGTGAGGACTAATGAGCTGTATTTCACCAGAAGAAAAGCAGGGGGGTGGGGAGGAGGGAACAGCACAAGGAAAGCCTCAGAGGCGGGGAGCGCAGGGGCATCTGGGACTGGTAGCTGCAGGGGGTGCCTGGGGGGTCGGGATGCGAGCTGAGCCCGCAGGGTCAGGCTGAAGTCAAATTTTGAGGAGCCTAGAGTGTCACCCCGAGCTGAGACTCTGCACCTGGCGGACTTCCCAAAGGCTGTTTATGGGTGCTCTGGGGGGCAGGG
The DNA here is from genome assembly GCA_004026545.1 of Mormoops blainvillei. Classification (NCBI taxonomy): domain Eukaryota; kingdom Metazoa; phylum Chordata; class Mammalia; order Chiroptera; family Mormoopidae; genus Mormoops; species Mormoops blainvillei. The sequence goes on from PVJD01009761.1 coordinate 55,970, forward strand.
AGCCCGGGCAGCCAATGAGGGTTGGGGAATTACAGGCTCGACAAAGGCAAACAGGCTTCTTTACCACAGGTCTCGAGCATTCACTATGTTCACGTACATCCAGTCTCTCCCGGATGAATTAATTGACCGCCTCTCCTCAGTTCTGTGAAGCTGCTGACCAAGAGAGGTCAGCGAGCGCTTAAGGCAAAGGGGCCGGCAGTAGATAGTTTAGGCTTTACAGGTCACGTATAGTCTGTCTTACATATTCCTCTTTTTTCTTTTTCCTTTTACCCCTTTAACAATGTAAAAGGCATCCTTGGTTCACGGGTTATACAAAAACAGGCCACAGACCATATTTGGCCATGGCCAGTGTTTGCTGAACCCTGGATTATAAATGTCACTTGGAGCGACGGGACGTGACCACATTAAGTGTGTCTATGAACTGAAAGACAAGTACCAACTTCAGAAAGGTTAAAATGCAAGGGGTGCACGGGGAAGGGTGGTGTTTCCCAAACCGATCTGACCTCGAGGCCCTTTCTGCCGCAGGCTCTCTCAGGGAGTGTTCGAGGGGCCCCCTTCGGGGAAGGCTGCAGGAGCCGGTGGGGCTCAGCCCGAGGAGAAAAGAGCCGCCCTGACCTGGATTTTCTCAATCTTCTTATGCATCATCTCCATGTCGTTGTTAAGCTCCGTGACGTACGTGAACCGAGCAAAGTTCTTCTCCTCCTTGGCGAGAAACTCCTGGATGAGCTGATTCACATCGCCGCTGCTCGACAGTTTCAGCAGCCGGAGGTGGGCCACCTCGTAGCTCTCAACACTCTCGCCCTTGCTCTTCTTCCTGGGCTTCTTCACCTTGAGAGCTAGGAAGGAAAAACCAGCAACGGTGCGTCTGGAAAGGCAGGTGCGCAGGAGAGATGGGCTGGGTTATTATTCTCGCGCCTTGGGGAGAGGCTAGGCTTCCCCAGGAGACGGGGCAGGAGCTTCACTCTTTAGTTGCCTCACAAATAACTAACTGAACATCTACTACGCGCCAGACGCGGAGCTGGGGTCTGTGGATACACAGTCTTTGCCCCACAGGGCCCTGGTAGAGGAATCAGGCAAAAAGAAAAAGGGGTAGCCAAGTAAACAGAAGAAGGAATCCAATGACTACCACTGTGGCCTGAGGGGTGGAGGAGACCGATCAAGTGCTGTGATGGGGCAGCTGGATGGTCCGGGATGTCCTCTCAAAGGACGTGACATTTGAGCACAAAGGCATTCAAGGAAGCCCTGGTGACAAAGAGCCTGAAGAAGGCTCAGAACTTGGCAAATTCATGGAATTAGAACCAACAAAGTGCTCCAAACCTAGTTCTCTCCAGCCTGGATACCTGCAACAGCCAGCTATCCTGAACTCAGTCTTACCTTTCTGCTTTGGCCCCCGTGCAGCAATTAGAAGGATCTTTCTAGGTCTTTCTAGGCACATCCGGCCACAGGGCCCCTTAACATGCTGTGGCTCTCCACTGTCCTGGGGATGAGGTCACAGCTCCTCGGCACGGTTTCAGATCTGGTCCCCTCTACTCTCGGGAGGCTGTACCTTCCTCCTTTTTGGCCTGCTCCTCGAACTCCATGCGGTCATTCAGCTTGATGAGCAGGAAGGACTTGAGCTTGGTCTCGTGGGCGTAGAGACGCTCCAGCTCTCGGATCTCCAGGTTGTACTGGGAGATGTCCTTCTGCTGGCGCTCCTTCATGGCAGCCATTCGAGCCGTGGCTTCCAGTCTGGGCGAAGGGGACACGGAGCCCGCATGTCCAGAGGAGCTTCTCCCCTCTCCCTACCCGCCCAGAGGGACCTCCCGCCATGATCATCACTTCTTTTCATCAGAGGGCGGAGGAATAACCCTTCCTACCCGAATGGCAGGAGCTGCCACCTCCAGACCACCTCCAGGAAGTCAGTTTTCTGTCACCCTCTCCGTCATCATCGCCCCTCGTCCATTACCGCGTCCCGGCCACTCCTCAACACACCAGTCTTATTTAATCCTCACTGACCCCCAAAGGGGCCCTACAACAATGCTGTCGTGTCGGATTTAAACCCAGGTCTCGCTGACTCTAAAACTCACGCCCTTCACGGCTGAACTCTATGCCCTTGCTCCTGTGAGCATGAAACCAGGAGCAAGCCCAGACTGAGAGAGGCCCCAAGGGCCAGAGGCGGGGCACCTGGAGGAGACGGGCCAGCATGGAGGCCGGAAGTTCAGCTCCACCGTATCTGCCCTTTACCCGGATCTCAGGTGTTTGGGCGTCTGTAAGCCTTCACCCGCTGGTCTGTAAAATGGGGATGGAATTCCTACAACGCTGTTAAGGGTCGGATTATCGCCCACAGCACCTGGCATCACGCTTGGCACACGCTCAGCACTCAGAGTTATGGTGCCGATTTAAGGTCCCTCAGTACACAAGCACGGGGGGCAGTGGCGGCCGCTCAGCCGGGCGCCCCTCCCTCGGCCCACCTCTGCTCGTAAGCTTGTGCCGACTGCTCGATGGCCATGTTCATGGTTTTCTTCTGCATCGACAGGCGCCGGTGGAGCTGCTGGTAGACGCTGTCATAAGCGGCCTTCTCGTACCGCAGGTCCTCGATCTCCTTCCGGAGCTTAGCGTTGGTGGTCAGCATCTTGTCAAACTGCATGGTGACCTGTGGGCGGGGCGGGGCTTGTGCTTCAAAAGAGGCCTCAGGCCTCGCGCATGAACTGAGCTCCCAGCCGGAGGGTTGGAAGGTCCTCTCCCCACCCCCAACCGCAGGCCCACAGGACAGTGGTTCCGAGCACCGGCTGGAGGCTTAAGCCGGCCACCAACTAGCTTGGTGGCCTTTCGCGGGTTACTTTTTCTGGACTTCAAATTTCTCACATACTTTTCTATCTAACTTCTAGTTTTCAGTAATTACAGGGGCGAGGGGAACGAGCTCAATGACACCGTGAGGGACAACCAGCCAAATGGAGAGAGTAGAACTTTCTACAGGACAACGGACCTGGACCCTTCAACAAGTGGGAAACACGAGAAAAGTTGGGGCAGTGCCGTTGTATGTAACGTAGGGCTTCTCAAACTCAGCGCTGCGACATCTGGGGCTTTGTGGTTCTCTGTGGTGGGGGGGGGGACGGGGGGCTGCCCTGTGCTTTGTGGAGTGTTACAGAAGCAAGGCCCAGGGAGAAACGGAAAACCTGGAGAGACCGCTAACAAAAAGGCCGACCTCCACAGACAAGCCATCCTTACCCCCTGCCTGCATTTACTCATTCAGTCGATCAACAGGCATTTGTTGAGCGCCTATTCTGAGCCTCACACTGTGCCAGGCATTAATGTTTCTTAACCAAGAGGACCTTTAGCCCCACTGGGGTTGTTGATGACAGTGCGGGTGCCTGTGCACAAGCCTGGGAGGCTCTGATTCAGTGACCATAGAGGGGACCCACGGACCTGCACTTTAATGCGCATCCTTGACATTCTGAGGCCTGACTGGAAATCACTGTGTGGCGATATTAAAGACACACTTCCAGGCTTCTGGGGGAGGTGGGTGGAGGTCAGATCAAATTTGCTTCAGCCACTCCTGGTCAAAGCTTGGTGGTCAGAGCTTTGGCAAAGCTAAGAGCTTTGTGCAGTGAGTTAGCGACAGGCTTCCCTCCAAATCAATTCACTTTCTTTCTCTTCTGAGTCAAGTCCTGGGAGCCGCAACTTCAC
>PVJD01009762.1:7052-59696 GCA_004026545.1 Mormoops blainvillei
CCCCCCCCCCCGCCCTCTCCCTGCTGATAACCCTCCTTGTGATCTCCATTTCTGTGATTCTGTTCCTGTTCTAGTTGTTTGCTTAGTTTTTTTTTTTGTTTTTGTTTTTTTAGGTTAAGTTTTTGATAGTTATGAGCTTGTTTTCATTTTAGTGCTCATAGCTTTGATCTTCTCTTTCTTAAATAAGTCCCTTTAACATTTCATGTAATAATGGCTTGAATTCCTTTAGCTTTACCTTATATGGTAAGCACTTTATCTGCCCTTCCATTCTAAGTGATAGCTTTGCTGGATAGAATAATCTACATTGTAGGTCCTTGTTTTTCATGAATTTGAATACTTCTTGCCAGTCCCTTCTTGCCTGCAAAGTTTGTTTTGAGAAATGAGCTGATAGTCTTGTGGGAAATCCTTTGTAGGTAACTGTCTGCCTTTCTCTTGCTGGTTGTAAGATTCTCTGTCTTTAACCTTTGGCATTTTAATTATAATGTATCTTGGTGTGGTCCTCTTTGGGTTCAGCTTGTTTGGGACTCTCTGTACTTCCTGGATTTGTATGTTTTTTTCCTTCACCAGTTTAGGGCAGTTTTCTTTCATTATTTCTTTAAATAAGTTTTCAATTTCTTGCTCTTTCTCTTCTCCTCCTGGCACCCCTATGATTTGGACGTTGGTACATTTAAAGTTGTCCCAGAGGTTCCTAAGCCTCTCCTCTTTTTTTTTTTTTTTTTTTGAACTCATGTGTCTTCTTTCTCTTCTGGTTGAGTGTTTATTTCTTTTGTTCCAAATCATTGATTTGAGTCCCGGTTTCCTTCCCTTCACTGTTGGTTCCTTGTACATTTTTATTTCACTTAGTGTTTCCTTCATTTCTTCCTTTATTTTGTAACCATACTCAATGAGTTCTCTGAGCATCCTGATCACCAGTGTTTAGAACTCAGCATATGATAGGTTGGCTATCTCCATTTCATTTAGTTATTTTTCTGGTGTTTTGTTCTATTCTTTTATTTGGGCCTCATTTCTTTGTGTCCTCAATTTGGCAGTCTCCCTGCATTTGATTCTGTGTTAGGTAGAGCTGCTTTGACCCCATGGCTTAGAAGCATTGGCCTGTGTAGAAAAGGTACTTGTAAATTGTTTGGGGCTGAGCCTTAGGTAATTGCCAGGGCAGGGTAACCCACTTGACCGCTTTGTGGCTTTGTGTGTGTGTAGGGGGTAGGGAGGGAGACGGGACTCAGAGAGGGGACTATGCTGCTGCCTGGCTTCTGGAGGCCTGCCTAGCATTTGCCCTGCGTTCAGTCACCTCACCCACCTACCATATGCAATTGGCACCCCTCCAGCCGCTGGTGTGGGTTTTGCGTATGTTCGAAGCCCACACGGGCCCTTTAAGTGGCAAAAATCTAGCAGTTTCTTCCACTACCCTAAACCCTTTTGGTTTTCATAGCAGGAGATAATGGGGGTTTATCTTCCCAGTGCTGGAACCCAGGGCTATGCAGTCTGGTTTGGGGCTGGGTCACTCACTCCCAAGAGTATCCCTCCTGATTTTTATCCACCACACGTGAAAGTGAGTCTGTCCTTTCTGCTGCCGCCACCACCACCAGTGCCTCTGCGTGCCATGCCACTTCTCAGCCCTGGCTCTTTGTGCGCTTCCTACCCTCCGAAGTGAATATGGCTTCTGTAAATCCTTGGTTGTCGGACTTCCATACAGCTCAATATTCTGACCATTCTGGGCGTTACTTGTTTTGGAGATCTGGCTGTGCAAAGAGGCAAAGCATGTCTACCTACGCCTCCATCTTGACCCAAAGTTAATTTTAAAGATTTTAATGGCAGTTTTGAGCACTCTGTGATGTTCAGTTTCTAATCTTTCTACAACTAAAATTCATGTTTATGTAAAATATAGGAACACTATATAGACATAATGGAGAATATATTTATAGCTAAATTACTTGAAAATTATTTTGTGTAATGTCAGTTAATACCAGCTAAATATTATTAAAGGGAAATTATTTTGAATGTAAGCCTCATTTCAAATTCTCTAGCCTCTTTTCTCCATGTTGTTAATTGAAGCAATATACTCTGGAATGGAGTTCTAATATAGCACAATTCACATCAAGCTGCAGAATTCCTAGTCAGTTCAACTCTGGGGAGGCCATGTTTTAGACATGTCTTATTTTATTCCACGATTATGAATCTACAGGAAAGGAAAATGTTTAACTTACAAAGTCATTTTTTTCTAACCTCTATACATACTCAAACATTAGAACTCTAAATTTCTGAGACAATGAGAAATTTACCCTTTCTTAGAATCTTCTAGGCCTCAAGGATTGATTGATTATTTATTTATTTTTTATTTTTTGCCCTGGCTCATGTGGTTCAGTTGGTTGAAGTGTCCTCCTGTAACTGTAAGGTTGTGGGTTCAGTTTCTGGTCAGGGCACATACCTAGTTCATAGGTTCAACCTCTCCCATAGGTTAGGGTGCCTGTGGGAGGCAACCAGTCGATGTTTCTCTCTCACAATGATGTTTCTCTCTCCCTTCCTTTCTCACTGTGCAATAAAAAAAAAAAAATGTCCTCAGGTGAGTATAAAATAATTATAATAAAAATAAATAAATGTTTTTTAAAAAATGTAGGATAGAAATGCGGGGGGCAATTCATATTAACACTAGGATTGGTCTGGAATACAGTTGAGGTTTAAAGGCAGGTTGAAGGCATGCTGTGAATATCTAGCAAGAATAGGAAAGAATCTTATATGTGGAAATGCCATTTTAATAACTTTCTTGACCTTGGATAGTAGCAATAGTTTTAGGTTCTTTTGAAGTGTCAGTATTATTTGAGTTTAATTTTATCAGAGTACTTCAATTATATTCAGGGTGAATTACACATTTTTACTAAACTTTGATTGTATCTGATATTAAAGTCTTAGACTTTAATTTTGAAGTTACTGCTTCATACCTTACTGGAACAACTTAATATTTATTAACATTTTTGTGTAGTACTCATGTAAATAGGGATTTAATATGCAAACTTATTTCCCTAAAAGTTATTCCCACAGCTCAAAATAATTAAAATATAGTCACTGAATCTGTTTGAGAATTGGCTAAGGCACTAAAATATAGAACTGAATTGAAAATGCTGGATGATTATTGTCATACAACTTTAGTCTTTAATATATAAGTACCAACTATGTGTTAGGTGCTCTGCTAGGTGCTTCCTTTTTTGTTAACTCTGTAATATAGATATATATATATATTTTTTTTTTTTTTTAACCCTCAGGGGAAAACAAAACCGTATGTTAATGGTACACCTCCTACATATTGCAGAGAAGATTTAAAACCATGGGAAAAATCACCAGTACTTAAAATATCTGCTGCACAGCCCATTCCAAGTAACAGAGTTGATACTTCAAACTCTTCTAGTTGGGTTGCTGGCTCTTTCAGGTAGGATATTCATTTTGTGCCATACCTGTTAGTCTGAAAAATGTCATTCATTTTTAGTCAAATTAATATTTTTAATGAAGCACATTTAAAAATTTGAATATAAATTTGTAATATGATATACAGAAAACTACCTAAATGCATACAAATTACTAACTGGCTAAAATAAGCTCTTTTTTCCAGACAAAATTTAATTGCCTTTGTATTGTCATCAGTGAATACTAGTAAATACTGTCACACAAATATAGTGACTTAATATCAGCTTGTTTGCGGGGAGTATATATTAGTGAAAAATCTCACTCAGGAAGACTGCTTTGTCATTTTTAGGCTTACTTTATTTATTTTGCTCTTTTTATTGTTGTTGTTGTTGTTAGCACATTAAAGGGGTATTTAAGATCTCACAAAATGCATTGTTATTCACAGTCTATTTTCAAAGGATATTTATCTAATGTTACACTGTGCTTTTAATTTAACCTATATTTTATCTATATTTTTCTTTTATTTAGAAGTCAGCCTTTAAAACTGAAGGAGCAGATATAGTAAAAATGCAGTATATTTTTCAGTATTTATTGAGCTTGTGTTTCATCTTTATATAACTGCTGTGGTTTATAATAGTCTAAAACTATTAATTGACTTACTGATTATATTATTTGGATGATTTGTGTCATTATTTTGAAATATATTAAATACATTGTATTTTGCACAGTTGGAATAAAGATTATTTTGTCCCAGTATATGTTGCTTCATGGTCTAAAGGTAGTTTGAAATTTAGTCTCAAGTTTTTTTGTCTAAGTAAACATATTTTTTAGAACACCTAGAAACATTTTCTAATCACTAACATTAGACTATTTTTAAAACATATTTTAAGAATAGCTTGGCGTAAAGTCAGAAAACTATATTGGCTATTTCTAAAGATTGTAGAATTTTTTTCATTATGGTGTAACTCTTTCTGGTGGACCTCTCATATTTTTGAGCATCCCCAAGTTTTCCATTAAATGTTGTTTTTTTTTTGTTAACATTAGATAGCAGCAAGAATTTTGTTAAAATATAATTTTTAAGTTCCATTGATCTCGAAGGATAAGAATTTAAATAGAACTTTGAGTTCTTCTATCTGAGTTAGATAAGTTATGAGTCTTTTTTGTACTTTGGTTTTTGTTTTTTTTTAGGAGTTTCAATTATATTATTTATCATTATAACTTTGGATGCATTTTAGTAGTTATTTGTATATGTGTATATATAAAATTAGCTTTCATTCAAAATATCTTTTTTGAAGTTGGCCACAGCTGATAAAACAGACCTAAATTGTCCCCTCATTATATAAATCTTACATGTAATTTATAGTTTTAATGAAGTTTCATGGTAGGACTTTATGGATAAATGAATGCATTGTAAAGTAACTTTTATGTCTGTTAGTCCTGTCAGCCCTCCTGTCATGGATCTCAGAACCATCATGCAAATTGAAGAAAACAGACAAAAATGTGGAGCTACACCAAAGACAAATTTGGGGTTAGTTTAAAAAATGATTAAAAAGGAGAGACCATATTGTGTTGCAGTTCTGCCCTAAAGAATTGGAAACGCCTGCTGGACCTTTCCTTTTATTTTTCTGCACTTTATGTTCAGGTTAATTATAATCTTTCTTCTGGGTAGTTCAGCCTCCATAACATATTTTCTAATAATGAGCTAAAGACTTAGTTGGGTTGATAGTCCAGCTCTTGTGGAATACAGTATTAAATGCCTTTAAAGGCAAGTAGAAACTTGCCTTTAAAATGATCATGATGGACTAGTTCTGATGCAAGTACATTGCTAAGTAGGAGACTCACTTGATCACTGATAGTAGAAACTGATATTATCACTGTTGAAACTTGTGGCCATTTTGATTCAACAATAGCGAAACCACATCAAATAAACAGAAAGCAATATAATTACCTGTAACCTTCATTAAGCAAAAATTAATGTTAATTGGTTTAATTTCTAGCAAAATGATTTCTTATGGAATTAAACTTTCTCAGAGGTAGTGAAACTAATTGGTTTAACTTAACTTAATTTCTAGCAAAGTGATTTCTCCTGGAGTTAAACTTTCTCAGAAGCAACGAAAAATGATTGCAATGACTACCAAAGAAAATAATTCAGGAATGAACAGCATGGAAACAGCTTTAACGGTTCTTCCCAAAACCACAAAACCAGCATATACATGGTATGGTCTGATTTTTAATAAAATAAGCATAGATCTGTTCATTATTATCTTTTAAGATAGCTCTTGGTTTCTGAATCTTATTTTCCCATCTTTTCAAACATTTCATTTTCCTTTTTGTTTTAGTTAAAAAACTGTCCCTTGGGAAATAAAGACAAGTTTCTTTTTGTTTGTTTTGACAAGTACATCATGGTTTTCAAAAGTTTTTCATACATAGGTATGTTATTTTTGGCATTTTAATTAGCGTTTATTGAGAAAGCACTTTAAAGGAACATTCTTTTTTCATTTTCTATAATTAATATACAGGGGTGGCAAAAGTAGGTTAACAGTTGTCAGTACACAAAACACAGTTTATTTTAGTATTATTTATTATTGTATTATTTGAGCCCTTATGGGATTGCACTGAAGTGCATTGTGCCACTGTGACATTCTTTTGAGTTAATAAAGCTATTTTAATAATCCTAATCTTCATGTCTTTTTTCATACGAAAAACTATACACCTACTTTTGCCAATGAACGCCTGTATGTTATGGAAAAATATGATAAAAGCAAACTTTTTTTACCATCTTAATTTCCTTGTCCTTCTGTGTGCATCGTGAATTTCTTTACATTCTTATAATCAGTTTGTCATTGTTTCTTTTTTAAGCAGAACCATTTATGTAATATTGTATTATATAAATTTTCTCCATTAGAATTTATCCATTATGGCTGCATTAATAGGAATAACTTCCAAGAGGTCAGATAGCAGTTGTGAGATGTGCAAAATTGTTTTTACTTTCTGCTCCTCTCTGATTCTTCCTTTTCTTTGTAACTGATAAAGTAATTGGCAATCAATTCTAGAGGAAAACTACCCGGGTTGTATGAAGGGCAAAAAAGAGATCAGTAGAACCCTGTTTCTCATAAGCATTGAATAGAATCTTGGAGGCTTCCATTGGGGTGGGGGAATTCCTTCACTGCTTCTAATGCAACATTTTTCTGTTTGTAAGAGGAAATATTTTTCCCAATTAAAGTGTAAATTGTTTTGAGAGAGTGACAATTCATTTTATTTTGAGTACCACCAATGGGACTAAATCAGTGTCTTTTAGCCACTAGTAGCTACTAAAGCATGATCACAGAAAAACAAACAAGAGGTGGGAAAGCCCAAGTGAAACAGAGAAGAATATGTAAAACTATTGGGTTTAGTAGAATGTTTTAATTTATTTGTATTTGTATACCTTTTACATGCAAGGCATTGTTCTTGTTTTCGATCATAAAGCAATGTTTAAGACTGATTTGGTCGCTGCTTTTTAGGGTTTATGGAATAGCTGTTAAAACATTGAGTTGTGTTTTCCCTAATCAAAACTATGGAAAAGATAAAAATAAAAGAGTTCTCAAGATAATAAATTTACTATAATTTGAGAGAATTAACTAGGCACATGAGAAAGCTTTGGGCTTACTGATGTAGTTTTAGTCATGGCGTCAGTCAGTTTTCTTATTTAAAAACAAAGAGTAAGTGAGCAAAAAAAGGAACAAACAGCCCCGGCTGGTGTGGCTCAGTGGATTGAGTGTCAGCCTGCAAATCAAGTGGTCGCTGGTTTGATTCCCAGTCTAGGACACATGCCTGGGTTACAGGCCAAGTCCCAAATAGGGGGTGTGCAAGAGGCAGCCACACATTGATGTTTCTTTTCCTCTCTTTCTTCCTCCCATCTCCTCTCGAAAAATAAAGAAATAAAATCTTAAAAAAAAAAAAAATAAACAATGATAACTCCAAGTAGGGAATCCAACTAATGGACATGCTGAATTTCTTGTGGAATTTCAGACCCAATTTAAAAATTTAAATCAAATTAAAACACAAACATAGTTTAAAGTTTGATAGTATGATAGTGTTCCAAGGCTTATAATGAAAGACAACAGCCCTCTGCTCCAAACTTCTTTTATGTCTGGTTAATTAAGATTCATGATAGTCATATCATGAGTGTGATTATATTTTCTTGTTTTACACTTTTCTATTTTTTTCCCCAGAATAACTAATTTCTTCAATTTTCCCCTAGCTTTTTATGTACTCATCACTAACTTTCCCAGAACTCTAAAACAATTCTTTCCAACATGGGGAAAAACATATCAGGTAATCTATCAATTTTGCTCATTTTCCTGGGATTATCTTTCTTAGAGCCCTGTGTTCTGTGGTCTGAACTGGGTCTTTTCCAGGCCTGTTGAATATCTGTCATCCTGAGTCTTCCCTTATCTGTCATCCAAAGAATTCCCCTTGCTTCCCCACAGTATTTGATCCCCAGCTTCCTAGATCCTGTGTTTTTTTTTGTTTGTTTGTTTGTTTGTTTCTTGTTTTGATATAGCACATCTCCAGTAGTTTTCTGACAAAAGATGTATAGAGATACATTTATGGAGCAGTCATAGCTATGAAAATGTTTTTATTTTCTTCATTCTTGACTGGTAGATTGAAACAATTCTAAGTTGGAAATCATTTGTAGGGTTGGTTTGTTTTTCTGCTTGTTGGGAAGTCTAATGCCATTTCAATTCCTAACTTTTTATATGTTACCAGTTTCTTCCCTGCCTGCCTTTTTTTCTAAAAGCATAAAGGTGTTTGTTTTGTTTTTTTTTAATCCCCGGTGTTCTGAAATTTTACAGTAATGTACCTGGATTCTTTTTTCATGTATTGTATTGCCTACTTCATGGCCTCTTTTAATTAGGAACAGCATGTCTTTATGTCCTGGGAGTATATTATACACTATTTGATACTTCTTACTACTTTCTTCAGAATTCACATTAGTTGGCCATTGCTCTTCCTGGATATCTCTAGTTTTCTTACTTTTGCTTTTCTGCTGGCCACATAATTGTCCTCTGATTCTACTTTCTAGAAAATTCTCATACCTTTCTTACAACAGTTCTACTGAATATTTTATTTCAACTGTTAAAATCTTTATTTGCCAAGAACTCTGTTTGTTGATAAGTGTCCTTTTCTTAGTATCCTACTCAACATTCACTGTTAAAGATACCTGTACTCTGTAAATTTTTCACTCTTTAGTATGAATTGGGCAACATGTGTCAGAATGTTCTTATTATTGTTAGTAAAATCCAGGAACTGGAAACAACCTAAATGTTTATAGCAGTAACTGAATAAAATAGTGTTTTTTTATAGATTATATACACAATAATGAAAAAATTATGACTAAATTCAACTGTATGGATGAATCTTATCAATATACAATTAAGCAAAAGAAACCAATCAGCAGTTCTAGCCAAGATGGAGGTGTAGGTAGATATACTTTGCCTCCTTGCACAACCAAACGAAGGATAACAACTAATTTAAAAACATAAAACAACTAGAATTGCCAGAAAATCAAACTCTATGGAAGTCTGACAACCAAGGAGTTAAAGAAGAAACATCCAGACCAAGGATGGTAGGGGCCAAGGCAGGCAGCTGGGGCGGAGAGAACGCACAGCAAGGTGGTGGCTGGTAGACCAGGTGGTCCCACATTTCGCCTGTGGATAAACCGGGAGGAACAACTAGGGAGTGAGACAGACTGCACAACCCAGGGTTCCAGTACCGGGAATATAGTCTCAGAACGTCTAGCTGTAAAAATCTGTGGGGCTTACAGCAGTGGAAGACACTGTCAGCCTCTCAGAAGTCTGTTGGAGGGGCCCATGGGGTCCTAGAATGTACACAAGCCCACCCACTTGGGGAATCAGCACAAGGGCAGCACCTGGAAGGGTACCAGTCACTTGTGGGAAGTGTGGAAGTGACTGAAAGCCGGCTGCGAGCCGAGCAAGCAGCAAGCAATGTCCCCTCTCTGACCCCCTCCCCCAAATACAGTGAAGTGGGTTGCCCTGCCCTACAACGTGACAGGTGCACCAACACAAAGAAATATGGCCCAAGTGAAAGAACAGATCAAAACTCCAGAAAAAGAACTAAGTGATGAGGAGATTGCCAACTTATCTAATGCAGAGTTCAAAACACTGGTAATCAGGATGCTCACAGAAATCATTGAGTATGGCTGCAAAATGAAGAAGTGAAAGCTATACAGAGTGAAATAAAGCAAAATGTATAGGGAACCGACAGTGAAGGGGCTCAAATCAACGATTTGGAACAGAAGGAAGAAATAAACATTCAACTGGAACAGAATGAAGAAACAAGACTTCAAAAGCATGTGGAGAGGCTTAGGAATCTCTGGGACAACTTTAAATGTACAAACGTCCAAATCATAGGGGTGCCAGAAGGAGAAGAGGAAAAGCAAGAAATTGAAAACTTATTTGAAAAAAATAATAAAAGAAAACTTCCCTAAATTGGTGAAGGAAATAAACATACAAGTCCAGGAAGCTCAGAGAATCCCAAGAAGTTGTACCCAAAGAGGAACAGACCAAGACACATCATAATTAAATTGCCAAAGATTAAATATAAAGAGGGAATCTTAAAAGCAGCAAGAGAAAAGCAGAGAATTACCTACAAAGGAGTTCCCATAAGACTGTCAGCTGACTTCTGAAAAGAAACCTTACAGATGAGAATGTGCTGGAAAGAAGTGTTCAAAGTCATGAAAAGCAAGGACCTACATCCAAGATTGCTCTATGCAGCAAAGCTACCATTTAGAATGGAAGAGTGGGTAAACTGCTTCCCAGACAAGGTAAAGTTCAAAAGTTTGAATAGTAATATGACAACAAACTCACAACTATCAACAACTGAACCTAAAAAAAAACCCCAAAAAACCCTAAGAACACCTTAAGTAAACTAGAACAGGAACAGAATCACAGAAATAGCAATCACATAGAAGGTTATCAGTGGGCAGTGGGATAGGGGAGAAAGGGGGAAAAGGTACAGAGAATAAGAAACATAATTGGTAGATACAAAATAGACAGGCAAGATTAAGAGTAGTATAGAAAATGGAGAAGCCAATGAACTTATATGTATGACCCATGGACGTGAACTAAGTGGGGAGGTGATGCTGGAGGAAATGGGGGTAGCAGGCTATAGGGATAAAAGGGAGAAAAAATGGGACAACTGTAATAGCATAATCAATAAAATATACTATGCTTTTAAAAAAAATCACTGCAAAAAAAAGGAAAAAATTATATGATTAGGGAGGCAAGTCCAAGATAGTAGTGTACGTGGATGCTGAACTCTGCCCTCCTCAAGAACACATGAAATGTACACCTATATTTAGAGCAGTTCCTCCTGACAGACAATTGTGAGCCAATTGAATAGCTTCTGCACAAATAAGCAAGAGAAGAGAGTCCACCTAGAGAAGATTGGGAACCATGAGAGCTCTCAAGGAGCTGAGGGATCAACCCAGGACGAAAGGAACCAGTGAGTGTTGTTTACACTTCCCCTGAATGTGGATAGCAGGTGAGAGCTCCATCTAGGATCTCTGGCTGACTGACATGTAGGGCATCTGGTACATTTGCAACCACCCCTTCTGGAGTTAGATCCAGCATAAACAAGAGGCCCCTTTATCCAGAGATTGATCGAGCAGGTATAGCAGGATGCTTTTTCATGTACCCCATGGGCTGTGCACACAAAGGACCAGCCTCAAGAGAGTGTAGTGCTAACAAAATGCTATAGTACCCATCTGCAGGACTACCCTGACTAGAGGAAGTGCAGAGATGGTGGGGTACTACTCTGTGCCTCTGTGGGCTGCCCCTTCTGGAGGGAGAGTTTGGAGCTGGCAAAATGCTGCAGTACCTACACACAAGACTGCCCCACAAAGAAAGGGTGGAGGTAGTGGGGGCACTGCTATATATGTATGTGCCTGTCCTGACTACAACTGACTTGGTAAATATACAATAATTATAGTTAATCAGCCACTTAAAAAAGCCAATAAGAATGTTAAAGACAATAGTTGAAAATTAACTACAATAAATTATCAGAAGATACACAAAACAAAAACCAAAATGACATCAAAAATTTAAAAAGTGGAGAGCAGAGTAAAATATATCAATACACCTTTTAGAATTTGATTGAACTTAAATGCCTATTAGCTTAAGATAGATGGCTATAGATATAGGTGGATATATATGTATGTGAACTTCATGATAAACATAAATCAAAAGTATACAAAAAATATACAAAAAAAACAGAGAATGGAATCCAGTCAAAACATGAAAGAAAACCAACAAATCCTAAGGAAAGAGATCAAGAGAAGAAGAAAGGAAAAGTGAAGAACAACTAAAAGATTAACAAAATAGCAATAGGCACATACTTATCAATAATTACTCTAACTGTGAGTGGACTAATTGCTCCAATTAAAGGACATACGGTGACAGAATGGATTAAGAAGACATGATCCATCGATGAGCTGCTTGCCTGAGATCTACTTGAATTGAAAGACTCACACAGACTGAAAGTGAAGGGATGGAAAATGATATTCCATGCAAATAGAAATGAAAAGAGAGCTGGAGTAGCAACACTTATCTCAGACAAAATAGACATATCATTATCAAGGGGTCAATCCAAAATCAGGCTATAACAGTTGTAAATATCTACACATCCAACATAGGAGTACCTAAGTATATAACTCAAATATTAATGGACATAAAGGCAGAACCTAATAGTGGTATAATAGTTGGGGACTTTAATATTCCACTTAGTCTCATGGGTAGATCATTCAGACAGAAAATTAATAAAATAATGGACTTAAATGCTGTATTAGACCAAGTTTGACTTGATATCAAGTTTGACTTGATAGACATTAACAGAGCATTTCATTAAAAAAAAACCCAAACTGTAGATTACATATTTTTCTCAAGTATACATGGAAACATTTTTCATGATAAATAACACACGAGGCCAAAAAACAAGCCTCAATGAATTCAAGAAGATTGAAATTATATCAGGCATATTTTCTGACCACTGTGGCCTGAAACTAGAAATCAACCACAGGAAGAAAATTGAGAAGAGAAACACAAGTAGATGGAGATTAAATAGCATGCTTCTAACCCACCAGTGGATTGAAGAGGAAATCAGAAACTACCTTGATAAATTAAAATGAAAAACATTTTATAACATTAGATGCACCAAAAGCAGTTATAAAAGTTTATAACTATAAAAGTCTTATCTCAAGAAGCAGGAAAATTCTCAAATAATCTAAATTTATACCTAAAGAATTTAGAAAAATAACAATAAAACTCAAGGGGAAGGAAGGAAATAATAAAAGATCAGAGCAGAAATTAATGAAATAGAAAATAGAATATTGATATGGAACCACAAAAGACCATGAACAGCCAAAGCATTCTTGAGAAAGAACACAGTTGAAGGTATAATGCTCTCTAAATTCAAACCACACTACAAAACTATAAGAATCAAAACAGTATGGTATGGGCACAAAACACACAGATCACTGGAACAGAATTGAGAACCCAGAAAAAACTTTGCTTACATGGTCAACTATATAATGACAAAGGAGGTAAGAACATACAATGGAGTAATGACAGTATCTGCAACAAGTGGTGTTGGGAAAACTGGATGGTTACATGCAAAAAATGAAACTGAACCACTCTCATCATATATAAGAAGAAATTCAAAATGACTTAAAGACCAGAAAACATAGGTAATAAACTATTGGCATCAATATGAGTAAAATAATTTTTGATGTGTTTTCAAGCAAGGAAAACAAAAGCAAAAATAAACAAATAGAACTTTGTCAAACTGAAAAGCTGCACAGAGAAGAAAACCATCAAGAAAACAAAAGGACAACCGACTTAATGGGGGAATGTATTCAGATGATATATGTGATATGGCATTGATTTCCAAAATACGTAACAAACTTAAATACAACTCAGTCATGGAACAAACTCCTGACACCAAAGAAATAAAAAGGATTGTAAGAAAATATGAATGACTATATGTCAACAAATAGGACAGTCTGGATGAAACATACAAATTCCTAGAAACATACAATTTTCCAAAACTGAATCAGGAAGATTTTGAGAATCTGGACACCTATATATCGTGTTGTGTTCACCACCCCAAGTATTATATTGAGTTGGCCACAAAGTCTGTTACATTTTTTTCTGTAAAATAAAAGACACATTTTTCATTATCACCAATAACTTTTTTGATTTGTATGTTTGGAGTATGTTGGCTATCTCCCACTGTTGGCTTCTAGTGGGTAGATTCCAGGGGTGGTGCTAAAACATCTTCCAGTGCATAGGACAGTCCCACAGCAAAGAATTATTTGGCCAGAATGGCAATAGTACCAAGAAACTTCACAAACCACTTTTGATGCAGTTAGTCACAGCACCTTGTCCATACACTGCACAAATCTTTTTTTTTTTTTTTGCATTTTTATCTTTCTTGAAATAAAGTATAATATGCTGCAAATGTCGCATATTTTCTTCCATCTTCAATATTAAGATGGCTGCACAAAAATTCACCAATTTTGGTGAGTTATTTTTAAAAGGTGAAAGTTTATATGATCTGAAGAGAAACCAGAGTATGATGATGATTTTTTTTTTAAATGCATGCCGATATGAGAGCTGTCACAGTACAATCTAACAAAATTGTTTCAAGTGAAATTAAAGACAACTAAAGCACAACTAGAGCCATCATACGGAAAAAAAGTAACAGGTCTTTTGACCAACTCAATAGAATTGTACACCAGTGACCTATATAACTTTATTAACCAATGTCACCCCAATAAATTCAGTTAAAAAAGATTTTTACAAAAAAAAATCAAAAAATGGGCAGAAGGCATGAAAAGACATTCTCCAAAGAACAATATACATATGAAAAGATGATCAACATGAGTAATCATCAGGGAAATGCAAATCAAAACCACAATGAGATGCCACCTCATACCAGTCAGAACGGCTGTTATTAAAGAGCCAACAAATAAGTTGTTGGCAAGGATGTGGAAAACCAACCCTGGTGCCATTAGTGGGACTGCAAATTGGTGCCTTTAACATGGAAAACAGTATGCAGATTCCTCACAAACCTAAAAATAGATCTACCATATGACCCAGCAATTCTACTTCTGGGCATTAATCTGAAGAAAATGAAAATATAAAAGCAAATAATGAAAATACTAATTAGAAAATGTATATGAACTGCTACATTCATTTCAGCATTATTTATAATAGACAAGATATGGGAGCAACGTAGGTATCCACTGATATAGATGAATGCATAAAGAAGATGTGAGATATATAGAGAGATATATATATATATAATGGAATATTACATAATAATAAATGAAATATTGTTATTTGTGATGCAGATAGACCTAGAGGATATTATGCTAAGTGAAATAAGCCAGGCAATGAAGGATAGATGGTTTCATTTATGGAGTATAGAAAAACAAAAACAGACTCAAAGAAACAAAGGGATGGTTACTAGAAGGGAAGTGGTGGGGAGTTGGGTGAAAAACGTGAAGGGGAATATAGTCACTAGTATTGTGATAAGTTCACATTGTCACAGATGATTACTAAAATTAGTGGGGTGATAACATTGTAAGGTATGAAAATGTGAAATCACAGTATTGCATACCTGAAACTAATATAAGTATTATATACCAATACTTAGATGAAATTTAAAAAGTAAAATTAACTGACCATAATCATTTTAAAACCTATATGATTACATTAATACAAGATAAAAATACTCATTGATTTAAGTTCTGATTGGAAGCTCTGTGTTCCTTTGTGAAACAGGTTGCCTGTTAGTTATGAATGTAGGATGACTTGGTAGTCTTCTTAGAAAAACCCCAAATGTCAATATCTCTGTGTCTTTTCTCTTGAGTCTGTCAGTTTCTCTAAAGAGGCTTTTACTTTTTATATTTGATTGCCAGCATTCTGTTAGCTGATCAGGGTAAGGAGGTTGGGGTTGGGACTGAGGTTCTTACCATTCGATATACATTTTCTTACCTCCATTCAGTGTATAGATTCTGTACACAACAGGTCAGTCCTTCCTGCCTCTATTACTAGTGATATTCAATGATATTTTCCTTCTACCAAGACAAGAGAAGTACAGTTTTCTGACCACATGGAGATAGGGAGGATATCTGACATTCTCTACCACTCCATAAGTAAACTAAACTATTTTTGATATTTATATCCTCATGCCTATTTTAGGATTTTATACAAAAGATGGGTCCAGTGTTGAGCTTTTTGGGGTTCTGGGTTTTACACTGTACCACCATCTCACTTCACTTTAGTTCTTTTCCATCCTCCAAAAGTATTACTAGTTTTAGTCTTCTGTTGTCTTAATGCTTTATTCTTTTTGCCTTTGTGGGTCTATGCATTTCTCATGTCTTGCCTGTTCACCTGATGTGGGATTTCAGGGGAAAGGATTAACATAGCCATTTATCTGAAACTGCAGACTTCGATTTTCAAATTCTGGAAAAATTTTTCCCCAGTAATTATTGGTGACGTGAGGTCACTCCCACATTGAAGAGATTATTTAAATTTCAAAAGAAATCTGTTATGGAATATTAAAGATAATTCTAAAAACATGGAGAGAAAAATGCCAAAAATTTCTCCAAAATGTAATCAGGGTATTTTTCATTGAAAAATAATTTGGTGACTATGAAATGTAAGAGATGTTTATTCTACATTTATTTTATGGAAATGTGATTGGAAAATTTAAATACATACAAATGAATAATGGATTTTGGGACACCAAGGAAACATTATTTTGGGATACCAAGAAAATTTATCCAACTGACCAATTATAGATAATTTTGTTCTGAATTATCAAAGATGTATGGGCATTGCCATAAAATTAATCATTTATGCCCTTTTTGATTTCTTGCAACTATAGTTTTGATATTTGAAGAGTCTTTTAAAGTTCATTTCTCATAAATTCTTTTGAATTTATGTACTGCTTTTATTCGTACTCATTAAAAAGTGGGATGAGGTAACAATAAAATATGTAAGATATATGTCAGTATGTATATATAAGTAATATATGTATAATTGTTTGGTTGTGGAAATTTTATCCTAAGTTAATGGCACAGATTAGAAAACATTTGTTAGAAATTTTAAGAATACATTTACATAAAAAGGTTGATTGGTATTCCTGGATTTTGATTTATATTTAGTATAAATGGAAATAATCATCACTAGGTTAATTTTCTTGAATTCTTAGAGTGCTACAAGTTCAATATATCACTTGATCTTTAATCAGATATACATAGGATGTGAATACATGTAGTAGTATTTGCTTGAAAAAATTAAAAAACGGAACAGATTTGTTTTTTTGACTGCATTCCTTGTAAATGTTGGTCTAAACAAAGTTGGTAGAATTTAAACTGCTCTGCTTTGAAAAAATAATCTGATTTATAGATTGTATTTGCAGAACATATTCATTACAGTAGTGATTTATTGTTAAGCTTTTAAAAAATACTCCTCAAAGGAACATCATCATCCTGATGAATTATCTGATGCAATTTTATTTCCTTAGATGTTTTTATACTATGTTTATTTTAGTATTATGGGTAATGTGCAGTTAATTAGCAAATTATCAATATAAATTAGCCCTCTAAGTCTGCTGCTGGTTATAATAATGATTTTCACTAGTTAGTTCACACATTCACTCATGTAGTCCATCTGACTCCCAATGTATAGTTGTATTCCTGCCGTTTGCAGTTAGGTATGACAATAAGTATTAAAGACAACTGGTTCTTGTGTTAGAATGAAGTTCTTGCCAGTTGAATTTTAAATCTCATGTGAAAACACCAAGTGTATATGCGAGTTGGCCATTTTTCATTATCCAGTGTTTTACTTGGAGAAATAGATCTTCAGTGGAAGAATGCACAGTCTTTGTGGTCTGGCTTGATTTATAAATGTAAATTCTTCCAGATTCCATTTAGAGCTAGACTGTAAGTTAAAGGCTAATTTCAATTATTTAACATTTTAGAGCTAGGAATTTTATTCATTAAAGCAAAATTTTGAGGGTGCTTTAGCTGAGAAACAAATCTTGATTAATTCTTTGTGTGCTACAAATGTCTACAAATGCTTCTCCATGAAGTTTCTCTGGCTGTGAAGATGGAAAAGATCCAGAGGCTGTGAGTTAGAAAAGTAAAATCACAGGAAATCAAACACTCTTTCAAATTATGGCATGATCAGTGGAAAGAATAACAGAACTCATTTAAAGAAATCTGCGTAAGACATTTTATAGGTAACTACTGGGCATGATTAATGAACATGTGAGTTTGATCTTTTATAGCACTGTTAGCTGTATATTTTCTTAAGGCGATGTTATAAGTAACTTTTTTAAAAAATAACTTTTAGGATATAGATCACCACATCTAAAAGTTCTTGAATGACCAGTAGGGTGAATTTGGTAATTTGTGCTTTTATTCACATCATCATAAAGTTTCTATGTTTTGAGACCTGAATTACTTAACAGGAGACAGTCAGTGGATTTTCGGGCAAAAGTATTTGTCAGCATGTTCCCAAATGACCAATGATACATTGTACTTTACACCATAGTTAACCTTGTTTGCCAGTAGAAACTTTCAGGGATATGTGCTTTGGGGAGGAGAAAGAAATTGGTAAGGGAATGGGGAGTGGTTATTTTGTATATGTATATAATTTTTTAATGTTCTGTTGTATGTATGTGTTTGGGGGGAAATTTTGTGATAAAGTCAGGTAAGTTTCTTTTGAAGAAGTATTTTTAATATGAATACTAGTAGGTTATGTTTCTGATACAAATCTATAAAGAAAATTTCTCATAATGAGCTAAGATTTTACTTAGGGTAAATGACTTAAATGTGGACACAGCAGTAGAGTATAGTGATTAAATTGGGGTTCTGAATTTAAATCATGGAAATTTTACTTGGTAGCATTGTGAACTTAGATCAGTTATTTTACCTTTCTCTGTCTTTTCTTATCCGTAAATAGAGCTGAAAACTACATATTTCACAAGGGTATTGTGAATATTTTACAGGACATGTATCATAGGAGTTGATACATGGAATACATTTAGTACAGCACCATTAGTATTGTATAAACAAATACATAAATGTTAGCCATTATTATTTACTTAAAAATAATTTTGTAATATGTTCACATGATTAACTGATTTCCTTAACATATATTAAGTTTTTGGTGATTTATTTTTAAAGAAAAATCTTTAGGTGAAGCAGTCTGTGTTCACTTAATCTTTACTGAGTAAATAGAGATTTGGTAAAAATTTTTAGCTAATCTTGTTATGAATGGATGGATGATTAGCTCATATGTTAACAAAACAAAGTGTGAGTCATCATTATTTTTGTTATCTCATCTTTGTTATCTTTGGCACTTTATAAGGAGTGTTGTTTTGATTCCTTATGGAAGGCAGTGGTGGACTAGAAGGCAAACTGTGAGCTCTGCGATCATTAAGAATTGGGTTTGGATCCCAGTTCTGCCTAATCTCTGGTGATTTTCTGGTTGTGGAGATCCCTGAACTTTGGTTGTACTTTTTTTGTGGTGATGAAAATACTTCATCAGGATTGTTACTGTAAGGTTTAAATGAGATGATACATGTAAAAATGTTTTGCAAATATGGTTTGGCTAGAGGCAGGTACAAATGAGTTATTCAGACAAGATATGGAAATTTAGAAGGCCTTGCTTTTTTATGGGGTACCCCAAATATAGGGGGAGCAAAAATAGTTTTATAGTTATAGTACGTGAAACAGTTTATTCTTATGTTATTGTTTATTAATTATTGTATTGTTTTCCATATGAACAACTGTAAATCTACTTTTGCCCTACCCTGTAGTTTATGAACTTAATCTAGGTGTGGATTTTTATGGTATCTTCAAACTATGAATTTAACTTTTTGGGGAAGTATCCAGTTAGCATTTGCATTTACTTATTAACATGGCCATCTTTGTTTACAAGAATATAAAATGGAGAAATTAAAATTAGACTAGGAAGTTGTTTACATTATTGTTGTTCATAATCTTGACTAATGTTACAGATTCTGAAAATGATGCTAAGGGTACAGTGTAGTTTCTACAGTGTATGAAATAAAGTTTCTTTTTTAATTATTTTTTCCAAGGTAGTCACACCTTAGGAAGGAAAGACACACTAAGCCTATTAACTGATTATATTACTTCATGTCAGCACTTCTGTGTTCTCATTTTCTTCTTTTTCTCTTAAGTCAAAATAAGTTAGTTTTGTTAAGTGTGAAAATTTTGGATAGTGACAGACTTACGTAGCATTTCCCTGATTCAGGTACTGTTTTAAATGCATAAATTAACATTTGATCCACATAACTATTATGATGAAGGAAATGATATTAGTATCTCCATGTTATTGATGAGGAAACTGAAACATAGAGATTAGGTAACTCCCCAAGGTCAAAGCTAGTATATGTCAAGAGCCAGGATTTAAAAAAATATATATTTTATTGATTATGCTATTACAGTTGTCTCCTTTTTTCCTCCCTTTTGTTCCCCTCTGGCTTGCATCACCCCTCCCACCAGCATTTCTCCCTTTAGTTCATGTCCATGAGTTGTACATTAAAGTTCTTTGGCCTCTCCATTTCCTGTACTATTCTTAACCTCCCCCTGTCTATTTTGTACCTACCAATTATGCTTCTTATTCCCAGTACCTTTTCTTTCATTCTCCATCCTCACCCTCCCTCCTGATTACCCTCTATGTGATCTCCATTTCTGTGATTCTGTTCCTGTTCCAGTTGTTTGCTTAGGTTTTTTTTAATTTTTATTTTATTTTAATTTTTTTTGGTTCAGTTGATAGTTGTGAGCTTGTTGTCATTTTACTGTTCATATTTTTAATAGATTAGTCCCTTTAACATTTCATTTAATAAGGGCTTGGTGTTGATGGACTCCTTTAACGTGACTTTATCTGGGAAGCATTTTATCTGCCCTTCCATTCTAGATGATAGCTTTGCTGGATAGAGTGATCTTGGATGTAGGTCCTTGTCTTTCATAACTTGGAATACTTCTTTCCAGCCCTATAAGGTTTCTTTTGAGGAATCAGCTGATAAGTCTTGTGGGAACTCCTTTGTAGGTAACTGTCTCATTTTCTCTTGCTGCTTTGAGAATTCTCTCCTTATCTTTAATTTTAGGTTATATAATTATGATGTGCCTTGGTGTGTGCTTCCTTGGGACTCTGAGCTTCCTGGACTTCCTGGAAGTCTTTCCTTTGCCAGATTGGGGAAGTTGCCCTTCTTTATTTTTTCAATAAGTTTTCAATTCCTTACTCTTCCTCTTCTCCTTCTGGCATCCCTATGATTTGGAGGTTGGAGCATTTAAAGTTGTCCTGGAGGTTCCTAAACCTCTCCTCATTTTTTTGAATTCTTATTTCTTCATTCTGTTCTGGTTGAATGTTTATTTTTTTTCTTCTGCTCCAAATCATTGATTTGAGTCCTGGTTTCCTTCTCTTCACTGTTGGTTTCCTGTATATTTTGCCTTATTTCACTCTGTATAGCTTTCACTTCTTCCTTTGTTTTGTGGCCATACTCAGTCATTTCTGTGAGCATCCTGATTACCAGTGTTTTGAAGTCTACATCTGTTAGGTTGGCTATCTCTTCATGGCTTAGTTCTGTTTTGGGAGCTTTGATCTGTTCTTTCCTTTGGGCCATATTTCTTTGTCTCTGGTGCACCCGTTACATTGTGAGGGGCAGAGCCTTAGGTACTCTCCAGGGTGGGGCAACCCATGTCACTGCTTTGTTGCACTCTTTGTGGGGGAGGGGTCTGAGAGGGAATAATGCTGCTTACTTGGCTCTTTACCACCTGTCTCTTCTCCTGTGACCCACTGGCAAATTGGGCCCTCCTGGTGCTGATTCCTGGGTGGGTGGGTTTGTGTATGTTCTAGGACCCTGTGGGTCTCTCAGATGAACTCTCCAATGAGACTGGCAGTTTCTTCCTGCAGCCTCAAAACCCACAGGTTTTTCCCAGTATAGAGGTTTTGAGGCTCTCTTTTCCCACACTGGAACCCTGGGCTACACGGTCTCTCTCACTCCCCAGTTGTTCCTCCCAGTTTATCTGCGCGCGAATGTGGGACCGCCCAGTCCTCCATCCACAGCCTTGCCGGGCTCCCTTTTTTCCCCGGCTGCCCGTCTCTGCCTCTCCTACCAGTCTGAGTGAATGTTTCTTCTTTAACTCCTTGGTTTTCAGACTTCCACACACTTTGATTTTCTGGCAGTTCTGGTTATTTTTTGTTTTTAAAGTTGTTGTCCTTCTTTTGGTTGTATGAGGAGAAAAAGTATATATACCTATGCCTCCATCTTGGCTAGAAGTCCTCAGAGCCAAGATATGAACTCAGTTTAGCAGCAGAGTCTTGTGCCTAATCCTGACTACTACCCAACAAATCTGTTTTACATTCTTTGTCTTTTAAGATTTTATTTATTTATTTTTAGAGAGAGAGGAAGGGAGGGAGAAAGAGAGGGAGAGAAGCATTGGTGTGCGAAACATCAGCTGGTTGCCCCATGCGCACTCCCAACCAGGGACCTGGTCCCCAACCCAGGCATGTGCCTTGACTGGGAATAGAACTGGCGACCTTTCACGTTGCAGGATGTTGTCCAACCCACTGAGCCACACCAGTCAGGGCCCTTTTTACATTCTTGATTTTAAAGTAAAAAATTGATTGCTGAATAAAAAGATTCTGACATATATAAATCTAAGTATGATATCTTTGGAAGCTAAAATGATATCTATAAGTACTTTTTAATGTTTTACCTGTTTTTTCATGGATATTGTTCTAAAATTAATTCCAGTCTTAACTAATACTCAAAGTACTACATCTATGCTGTGTGTAATTGATTTTGTTTTCTGTTATTTAGATAAATTTTATTTCCTCTAATCCATGTAAAATTAGGTTTAAATTTTAAATGAGTTTTTATTAAAACATATATACACTTAGAAGTGTAGTTAAAAGTGTATAGGTTGATGAAGTTTCACAAACTGAAAATCTTGTGCTACCAGCACTCAAATCAAGAAGTAAAATTACCAGCATTATTCAGCAGAAGTAATGTTTCGTCTGCTAAGCTTAATTATTTAATTTATTAAGCATAGTTTTTATTGTTACTGAGACATAGTTATAATAGTTGTTATTAATGTCATCACTATCATTCGATATCTGTGTTAACTTGCATTTATTGTTTTATTGCATAATTTTGACTAGTTCATCACAGCAAAAATCCAATAATGCACTGAAAACTGTAATTATATAATATTGTAAAATTTTTTGTCTTCATTCTCTCCCTTATGCCCTGTGATTCCCAGAAATGACCATTTTTTGAAAGGAATTTTTAATATGATCTCTGTTGTCTTTTACAGGGCATCTTCTCTACATTCATTTTCATCCAAGTCATTCCGGGATTTCTTAGTAGAAGGCAAAAAATCTCTTACTGGGCATAGTTCAGGAGATCACATCAAAAAAGTTTGTTTTAAAGGAACTGAAAATTCCCAGGCTCCGAAAGTTATAAGGTAATAAAATAAACTTACATATTTTCTACGTTAAAATGTTCTATGGTGGTTTTATGTTCTGAAATAACCTTTAAATATTTATGAGGCAGATTTTTTTTTTAATCCTTACCTGAAGATATGTTTATTGATTTTAGGGCGGGGAGGGGGTAGAAAGGTAGAGAGGGGCAGGGGAAGAGAAACACTGATGGTGAGACATCAATCGGTTGCCTCCCATATACGCCCCAACTGGGGTTGGAACCTGCAACTTAGGTGTGTGCCCTGACCGGGGATCAAACAACATTGTGGTGTATGGGATGATGCTCCAACCAACTGAGCCACGCAGCCAGGGCAGTGCAACAGATTTTTATACGTTCTTTTACATTAAGAATTAATGTGTATTTTTGAAGCTTTATTTTGATATTATTGGCTTATAATAAACTGTATATATTTAAAATATATAATTTGAAGTTTTGGCATGTACATATATCCATTAAACCATTATCATCAACCACATTCGAGATAGTGAATATTACTATCATTTACAAAAGTCTTCTCATGCCCCTAGTAATCTCTTCCACCCTTTCCTGTCCTTCTGCCCATGCAGTTACTTAGCTGCTTCTGTCAGTATAGACTATCTTGTATATTCTGGAGTTTTGTGTCAGTGGATTCATTCATTATGTATTGTTTTAAATCATTTTTTTTATTAAGCACGTATTTTGAGATTTGTCCAAGTTATTATGTGTATCATTAGTTCATTCTGTTATTTTGCTGAGTAATATTTCATTTATAGATGTAAAACAGTCTGTTTATCTGCATTTGATGATGGACTCTTGGGATTTTCCAGTTTTTTGTCTAGCTATTTTTGATACTGGTTTTTAAAGTCCAGTATATTTTCGAAAGAGGTTTTAGATTTTATATTTATACCTGTAATCTCTTAAATGTTGTTAAACTTCGACAGTAAAAATGTTTATATCTAACTACATTTAAGTGACACTTGTACATGTATACATACATACACATGTATTTTGTATCTAATTATTACATAATTATAAACAAATGTTTTAAAATAGACCTGTATTCAGAAAGGTATAAGACATTGAAAAAAGAAATCAAAGTAGATACTAATAAATGGAAACCTATATTGTACTCATGGATAGGAAGAATTAATGTCATTAAAACGTCCATACTACTCAAAGCAAACTACAGAGTCAACACAATTCCTATTGAAATACCAATGGCTTATTTCACAGAACAAGAATGTAATAATCCAAAAATCTGTATGGAAGCACAAAAGACACTGATAGAAATTTTGAAAAAGAACAACAAACTGGGAGGTATCACACTACCTAATATCAAACTATAGAATGCTATAGTAATCAAAAAAGCAAGGTACTGGCATAAAAACAGACACACAGATCAGTGGAACTGAATAGAGAGCCCAGAAATAAACCCCTGCATGTGCAGTCAATCTATGATGAAGGGAGCAAGAACAAACAATGGGTAAAAGACAATTCAGTAAACAGTGATGGGAAAATTGGACAGATACATGCACAAAAATGAAACTAAACCACCTTCTTACACCATATACAAGAATAAACTGAAAATGGATTAAAGACTTAAATGTAAAACCTGAAACCATAAAGAAAGCTTCTAGAAGAAAATATAGGCAGTAAAAATCTCCGACACTTCTCTTAGCAATATTTTTTCTGACATATTTTCTCAGGCAAGGGGAATAAAAAAAAAAAATAAACCAATGGGACTCTGTCACGTAAAAAGTTTTTGCACAGCAAGGGAAACCATTAACAAAATGAAAAGACAGCATAATGAATGGGAGAAGATATTTGCCAATGAAACATCTGATAAGGGGTTAATATCCAAAATGTATAAAGAACTCAGATAACTTACCACCAGAAAAACAAACAACCCAATTAAAAAGTGGGCAAAAGACTGAACAGGCACTTCTCCAAAGAAGACATGCAGATGGCCCATAGACATATGAAAAGATGCTCAACATTACTCATCAGAAATGCAAATCAAAACCACAATGAGATACAACCTCACACCAGTCAGAATGGCTGTCATCGATAAATCAACCAAGAACAAATGTTGCAAGAATGTGGAGAAAAGGGAACCCTAATGCACTGATGATGGGAAAGCAGATTGGTACAGCCACTGTGGAAAACAGTGTGGAGGTTCTTCAGAAAATAAATGGAACTGCCTTATGATCCATCAGTTCTACTTCTGGGTATATATCTAAACAAATCCCAAACATTAATTTAGAAGAATATATGTACCCCTACGTTCATTGCAACATTATATATAATAGCCAAGCTGTGAAAGCAGCCCAAGTGCCCATCAGTATATGAGAGAAAAAAGCAGTGGTACATGTACACAATGGAATACTACTCAGCTATAAAAAAAGTGAAATCTTACCTGCAGGGTATTATGCTAAGTCAAGTAAGTCAGAGAAAGACAAATACCATATTTCACTTATATGTGGAATCTAAAGAAAAAAATAAACAAAACAGAAATGGACTCATAGATTGTAGAGAACAGACTGACAGCTGATAGAGAGGAGGGACTTGGGGGGCTGGATGAAACAGGTGAAGGGTTTAAGAAGTACAAAGTGGCAGTTACAGAATAGTCAGAGAGGTAAATTACAGCACAGAGAATATAGTTAATAATATCATAATGACTATGTATTGGGTTAGGTGTGTACTTTGTAATACCGGGGGGACCACTCTGTAAAGTACATGATTTTCTAATCACTATGCTGTACATCTGATACTAATACAGAATAATACTGAATGTAAACTGTAATTGAAAAATAAAAATAGTCATTATGTACACATCTCTCATTGTCTATTTCAGACAAACTTTTTTAATTAAAATTTTTTTTATCCTTTGTATTGACCCTACCTACATCTATTATATTTTTATTTTATTTTTAAAGATTTTATTTATTTCTTTTTAGGGAGCAGGAAAGAGAGGGGGAAAAAGAGGAAGAGAAACATTGATTACTTGCCTCTCGCATACCCCGTAACTGGGGACCTGTCCCACAATCCCACAATCCAGAGCTCTGCCTTGACTGGGAATTGAACCAGCAACCTTTTGGTTCGCAGGGTGGCACTCAATCCACTGAACCACACCAGCCAGGGCTACATCTGTTATATTTTTAAAAACTGAATGTAGTATATAGTCTTTTTTGAAATAAGAATATCACTGGTTTTGTAAGTTATATGAGTGATGTCCTGTAGACCATGTTTTTAAGTAGAAAGAAAAGTAAATTCTTTATTTTCCTACTGTGTGACACTGTTTGCCTCTGTTTGTATTCATCTTATCCTTTTTTGTTTCACAGAAGTTATCCTTCCAGACTAAGGCTAGTGTTTTTACCTTTGCTGTATCTTAACAAGCCTTAAACTATGAATTATCCCTCTCTTTTCTTGTAAATATTCAACTTTTTCCTTTTAAATAGATTCTTCCCATCTGGTTTTTAATATACTGGGGTCTCTCCTGTGGTCCGGGTAAGATCATCAATCCCTTACTCAACCCCCACACTCTGTCTGTTCTGGCAGTGGTCCTATTATTACCAGTCTTCTACCCCCTTCACAGCCAGATTTCTCAAAAGAGCTGTCAGCTCCCACTCACTACAGAATATATTCTGGCTTCCAGTCCCATTGCTAAACTGAAACAGGTTAAGTTTATCAGTGTCCTCCATATTGCCAACACTATGGACTTTTTATATGACTCATTGTACTTGAAGTTCAGTTACAGGTCATCTTCTCATTTCACTTTATCTTTTTCTACTCTTATTTCATGAGCTGTGTTCAGTTTTCAGCTACACACTAAAGACTCAAGAGTTTATATTGCCTGCCCACAACTATCATCTTTCAGATAATAAATATAGCTCTAGGTTGGAAGCCTCAGACTTCGTTATCCAACTACCTTCTTGATACCTCATCCTATTTGGATGTTCAGAAACACCTTCAACTTTATGTCCAAATCCAAACTTAATGTTTTCCTCCTACCTCTCTCATAAAACCAAAATCAAACAAATACACGGATAAAAACATTAAACAGCCCATTCTTCCTGATTTTTCTTCCTTGATAAATGGCACTTGCAAGTCTTTAAATGTCCATCTTACTCATCAATGTCCAGTCTATCATCGAGACGTGACATCTCTTCAATACTTCTCAAATCCATATACTAAACTTTACCTCCACTGCTGTCATCCTCATTCAGACTATTGTGATCTTTCACCTGGTCAGCTGAGTAAGCCTCCTAACTGGTCCTGCCATAGCCTCCCTTTCCTTCAATATTTTGAGCCAGTGTGTTCCCTTTAAAATGCAGATTTTACTGCTCTTAGGATAAAAGCTAGAATTCTTATATGGTCTTCAAGGCCTCTGCCAGCCTCTTTAGCTTTATCTTTTACCATGATCTCTGTATATTATAGCCACCTTGGCCTTCTCTTGCTTTCTCAAATGCCATTTACTTCTTTCTACCTACCTACCCTTTGACTAGCTGACTCCAACTCTTTCAGCCTCTATTCAGTCATATTCTTTGGAGTTGCCTGGCTTCCTTTTTGGGGTTATTTTCCTGTTATGTATGTTCTCAGTGCACTTTTCACTCATCACACTTTTCAGTTATACTTTTTATTAGTGTGATTCTTTGATGTTTTCTGCTACAAGTATTTTAATGTCTGTATATTCAACTACATAGTCCAGTAAGAGCAAGGAAGATTGCTCTCTTTGCGCATCACCAAAGTTTAGAATGTTTCTTTGCATGTAGTAGGTGCTCGGTGAGCATTCGGTGAATGATGGGATAAATGAAATAAAATTGTAGCTGTGTCTCAAGTAACATTTGTTTCTAATATAGCAAGTTATATTGTATTTCTTAGATGTATAAATTTTAAAGCATGAGGTATTAAGTTCATTTTGTAATTTTTTAATATTTTAAATATTAAAACTATACCTTACAATTTTCTTTGGATAAATATTTTTGTCTTGGAACTCTTAAAATATTAAGGATCTGTGGTTTCATCATTGATCACTAGAGTGTGCTATAACATTAGGGCTCTTAATTGTGGAAGGTGGTGTATGCCATTATACTATTTTTGAAATTTTAGTGAAAGAAGGATATGATAGTATCAGGCCATCCATATGATGGGTGTTTGATAAGTGCAAGTTGATGTTTTAAGTAGCTCTGTGTTATCATTTGATCACTGAGAAAGAAAACAGGTTGAGTTTTCTTTTTTAATTTCACCATAGAAAATATGTAATTGCAAGGGAGTTTTTAAAGGAAGTAATAAACCATAACAGATACAGTAAAATATTAATTCGTTAAATTATGGGACACTTGATACCTGTACAACAGTCTGCTGGCCTCTTGAGTGTATGTAAAAGGATAATACACAGGCCCAGCCACGAATGTCTCTGAAATGTAGTCGGTAGGTGTAAATGTGCACACGTGGAAGTTAAATAACAGAATGAGCATGAAGTTACAGTAAAATTTCACCTGATTCATGCCCCAGTTCCAGCTCATTCTTTCAGTATTTATCATCTTAGTTACAACTGTCATTTGTTTCAGTGTCAGTGTGAATGTGGTAGGTATATGTAAAAAAATAAAATTAGCAGTAGACATATACTATAGATACCTTTTTAAAATTAAAATTTCTTGAATAGCCAAAAGGAAAAAAAAGAAATTACTGTACAATTTAACAGTGTTAAAGAAGGTACAGAGTAACATCTGATTAAGTACCAGATGAGTGGTTTAGAGGAGGAAAAAAAATGACTGAGATAGAATTGTAAGGACAAACTTTATTGAAGAAGGGCTTGAGTGGAGTTCATAAAGGTTTTTTTTTTGTATTCAGTCCCAAATATCTGATCATTGTCTTCATGGCTCTATAAATAATACTAGAAAAAATATTGATATATTTTATTGCCACAAGTTTTTGAACATAGGATGGGATTTTTAAAAGAAGAGAGGAAGGAGGACAGTATAAACAGAAGAAACAGTAGGAATTAAAGCAAGAAGAGAGGAATGCTTATGGTCCTTTAGGGAATGGAGGGGCAGGGCTGAGATTAGGGAGCTCATCTCAGGAAATTCCATCAATCACACATTCATGTTTTAGTTGTAGAAAATGTAATTTTTTGTTCCAAGGCTAGGAAAATCCAAGAATGGAAGTATTATTTGGGGATGTTAAAATGTAGAAAAGAGGGATTTATAGAATTTCTCTTTATTGTTACTTACATGGGCTTTTTTTTTGTTTGTTTTGTTTTCAAATGTTTTCTTTCGTTTTCCTTTCACTTAAATACCTCCTAATGTAATTCTGAGCACAAAATGTGATCTTTTGTTTTTAATTAATAAGAAAAACTACTTGTGAGACAAAAATTGTTATATTATCTGTAATCTTAAATGAAAATCTTTATAGTCAAGCCAGTACAAAATTCTTTTTAAAAAGTCAATTATATGCACAAAAAGTAATTTGATTGTTTGTTAAAGTCTAAAGTCAGCAAAATTAATGATCTTCAGTTGGAACAGGAATATTTGAAAGGAGATTTTGCTGGAATATTTGTGTTGTTTTTATTTTTTAGAAGGCTGAATTTTATACAGATTGTCTATTGGGGTGTCTGTTTCGGTGTTGCACATACCATAAGCTTAATAGTGCTATATTATTTGAAAGCTTAGAATGTTTTTTTATTTACTTAATTATAACTCTATTTTATTTAACAATTTTATTACTTCATTCTAAGATGAAATTCTGATAGACTTTAAGTTGTTTGGGTAAATTTATAATTAATGAGATCCATTGAGAAATCATTAGTAGAAGGAATTCTGGGATTATAATTTTATGAAATAGATTTGAGCTTCAGTCTAATGCTTACAAAAGGCTTCTGTGAACCTTCGTGAACCTAAATTTCATCATATATGAAAGACAGTAATGCCTGTCCTATAGGTTTTTTATAAGTCATAATAATGTACATGAAAGTACTTTATAAATTATAAAATATTTCATAAATTGTTATACTTAAGCTCTGATTGCTTAGCTTTGATTTAACAAAGTCTATATAAGATACTTTAGTCCTAATATCAAATTCTGTTAGCCAGTGACATACCATTTTCTAAGACAGAGCTTGTACCTGCTACTTCTTAACAATTAAATAATAAATGGTGCTACATTATGTTTTTTAAATTTTTTGACAGTTTCAAAACACTTTAGCTGATCTCTGGACACCAGGATGATTTTTGAGCACCACTTAAGCCACTATATGTTTGTTCTAAGTTAAGCCTATAATTTCCAGCCTTAGACTGACTCTAGGTTCTTTCAAAGAACGTAAGGGAATTTGCATTGAGCCTCTGTCTAGTGTAGTTATCTATTCCATTAGAATGTAGAATTTTTCCATTTAATTTACAGCCATTTTAATCTAGATTCTCATCATGTCATGCATTTATCCCAGCAGCTTGCTAGTTCATCTTTTTTGGCTTTATTTTTCTCCTGGTTGTCTATTATTTCATCCTGGAGACTAATTTTTAGATGTCATAGGTCAGGTATCCAGTAGGTTTCAAGTCATAGAACTTCATTAAAACTAAGAACGCACCTGGCTGGTGTGGCTCAGTGGGTTGAATGCTGGCCTGAGAACCAAAGGGTCACCAGTTCGATTCCTAGTCAGGGTACATGCCCGGGTTATGGGCCAGGTCCCCAGTAGGGTGCGCGCGAGAGGCAACCACACATTGATGTTTCTCTCCTTCTCTGTCTCCATCCTTTCCCCTCTGTCTAAAAAAAAAAAAACCCCACAAAAGTAAGAACCCTGTAACCTTACCTATTTTCATTTCAGTTTGTACTTCATCACCTGCATCTATCTAGAAGAAAAAGTTACCAGTAATTAAAGGAATAGGGAACTTTTCTAAAGAAAAAAAATGACAGTTAAAAATTCTGCTTTTATTTTGATCATGTTCTTAAAATCTTTTGGCTTTCTGCTTCAGTTGCTTTGTTTCAAGTGTTCAGCTAGACATTGAGATACAAAGATGAATGAAACAGTCCTGTACTTTGAGAAACAATTTAGTAGTTAAAACAGACATGTAAACAATAATAACACAGCATCTGAAGCTCTATAATAGTAATTGTGCTGTTGGACCAGAGAGAAGATGATATTTGAGCCAGTCCTTAAAGCATGAAAGATATTTGTAGTGGACTGTGTTCTGGACTAAGGGGAATACTAGAAATAAAGGTAACTTTGTGATAATGGAAAACACAATGTACTCTGAGTGAAAAAGGCCTAGATTTGAGTAGGCTCTGCCATGTACCCAATTTGTGAGTCAGGCAAATTATATAATACTCTGAGTCTTAGTTTCCTAATCAGTATAAGGGAAAGAATACACACTCTCTTCACAGAGTATTGCAAAGATTAAATGAGGTAAGCATATGAAAATACTCTCAGTGACTACCCTTACAGCAGGTGTGAACATTTTAGCTTTCACTGTGTTATATTCTGGCCCTTCTGTTTCATTTTAACTTTATTTATTTCCTTTTTAATCTCTTCCATATTCTTCATTTATTGATGAGAACATCCTACTTTTACTGAAGCCTCCCAAATCTTTTACTAGTACTTGTATTTGTATAACCAAAACTCTATCTCAATGTCACTATCTTCAGTTTTAATGTCATTTCCTCAGTGAAGCCAATAGCGTATATACCCTCTTCCTGTTATGTTAATTCTTCTGTGCATCTATAGCACTTGGTACATATGGGTATAGATATCAATTATAATATTCTCATGTTGTTTTATCATTGCTTACATACATTTAAAAATCTTCCTACCTGTGTTTTTTGCGAGGCAGGGGCTGAGTTTTAATCCGCCTGATTTTCAGCACCATAGTGCCGCCAATAACTGCATAAATGAACTTGGGAGTCAGTATTTTAGACACTGTTTGTTTACTCTCAGACTTTGTTGTTAAACCTGTCTGGACCTATATTTGCTCATTGCCGAAAGGGGGCAATTGATTCATTTCGATAATCTCTAAGTACCTTTCTCACTCTGAAATTCCATAATTAGGCCCATCTCTATAGTTCTCTTGTTATTTTTTTCCCTTACAGGGATGCTCTCTACTGTCCTCTTCCTATACCTCTTTTTTT
The DNA here is from genome assembly GCA_004026545.1 of Mormoops blainvillei. Classification (NCBI taxonomy): domain Eukaryota; kingdom Metazoa; phylum Chordata; class Mammalia; order Chiroptera; family Mormoopidae; genus Mormoops; species Mormoops blainvillei. The sequence goes on from PVJD01009762.1 coordinate 39,135, forward strand.
AAATTGCCTTCTGCTTGAGGCCCTCCCAAGTGACCAAATTTTTCTGATTTTTATAATCCTTATGGTCAGTAGACCTCAGTTGTTAGATACTATCTTAAACTCTTTTTGGTTTTATTGTATGTCATTTTATACATTGTTTCCTCATCTAGTTTGTGAGCTCCTAGAAGATAACCATGTCATATATTTCTGCCCTATTGATAATCCCTAGCTTATCAAAGTATTTACTGTATTTTAGTCACTAACAAAATTTAGACTATGTATCAGTTGCTTACAAAATCTGGTTGCAAATTATCTTTTTTTTTTTGTATATACAGTAGATCCTCATTTAACACCATTGATAGGCTCTGCAACTTTAAGAGAAATGAGGTACAGTGAAACCAATTTCACCATAGGCTGATTGATAAAAATAAGAGTTAAGTTCCTACAATATCTAATCAACATTATAATTAAATGACATTGAATAAAATGATGTTATACTAGGATCTGCTGTATTATGAAACTTAGTGCTAATTTGTCACTTTTTAGTCATAAAATATTAATGTGAAAAATCTTCGCAAAGTTGTCTGTATTTCCTAATGTATGTTTGATTATAAGAAATGGCTATATGAATATTATTTTTAAAAATAGGCCATTTCTTGCAGGGTCTTCCCCCATGGTATTTTATACACAAAATCGTTTAAGTACTTATAGATTTTTTTCTTTGCTTATAATTTTAAAGGTAAGTTTGACTGAACACATTAATTTGTCCTGGAGTCAGGGGATTATAATTCTTCCTCTGTATTTCTATAATAAGAAGTTTTACTAATGTTTCTAGAAACTTTAATCCTCAGTTTGGCATTTGTTTTGCAGATGCTCTCCTCATGGCACTCCAGGACCTGAAGGCAGCCACATTTCAGATGTACCACTTCTGGACAGCCACAAGTAAGGCCAATTGGTTAGCTTTGGGACCTCCAGAGGCAGGCTGGTGCTTAGCACTGAAAGAGAATATTAAGAAACTGGGAACAGTATGATACTGAATATAATGTTTTGTCTGAATACTCTCTGCTCCAAAGTTGTGGGTTACCTTTGTTTAGATGCAATGTAACACTTTCTGTTGTTATATTGTGTTTGCCCCATCCCACTCTTTGGTGTATTCCAAAATTTTCTCTGTAGCACTTATCCAAGTAACATGTTCTCCTTTTTCTCTGTTTCTCACTTTATTATTCTATAAATGGAATGCAAAAGCTTCCAAGTCCCTTATGTTGTAGGTCACTGGTGAAAAAATGTAACACTGTTAAAGAGTATTTCGGAGGAGATAATGGGTAAAAAATTTGGGAAAATGAATGAAAACTCATTATTATTATTATTTTCTCAGTCCCTGGTTATCTTCTTCATTGGCTGCTCCTCCTGTGGTCGCCCCAGTCACTTTTGCATCGATCGTAGAAGAGGAACTGCAACAGGAAGCAGCACTTATCAGAAGTCGTGAAAAACCCTTGGCTTTGATTCAGGTAAAGAACGTGCCTGTGCAGGTTTAAGTTAGGGAAGACCTACACTACATTTTATCCTTAGACCTTAAGGAAATTATGTTTGTTTGCTTTGTGTAGGTGCATATATTTATCAGATTAACATATAAAAGTAAACTGAAATTCAACAGTTTAAGCATTAAAGTATTCAGGATAGCTAATTTGGAACTAATTAATTGTAATAAAGCTAATATTTTTAGCACTGGTGATTCTTTGAACTGTTTTAAAAGTGACCTATAGAGAGCTTGGCATTATCTAGCATATTACATCTGCTTCAAAAGTTCAGGGAGCATCATTAAAAGTTCTTAAAGCAACACACACCAATTCTGGCCTACTTAAGGAAAAAAGACTTTTCCTGAGGGATATTAAGATTCCACAGGCTGCCCTGGCTGGTGTGACTCAGTGGATTGAGTACTGGCCTGTGAACCAAAGGGTCGCTGGTTCGATTCCCAGTCGGGGCACATGCCTGGGTTGTGGCTGATCGATGTATCTCTTGCACATCTCTCTCTCTTTCTCCTTCCCTTCCCTTGTCTCTAAATCAATCAATCAATCAATCTTCAAATCGTTAAAAAGAAAAAAGAGTTGTTAGTTTAAAAATTAAAAAAAAAAAAAGATTCCATAGACTTAAGCTGAAAGACCAGAAGGCCAGGCTTGGAAACAAAGACCCATTGTTGCCCTAGAGACCTTAGAAGGAAGAGTTTGAAGACCTGTACAGTAATAGAAATTAAACTCACAGAATGAAGGTACTGGAATGAATGGATTCCAACAACTGTTTTCAATTTCTTTTTTCTTCTGCTCAAGATTAAAATTCAAGGAAAGGTGGGTATCTGATTATCCTAGCTCAGGCCTCGAGCCTTCTTGCCAAGGGAATAGTAGGATACCTAATTTAATTCCGCTGTGTTGTATCCATATAAAGTGGTAGTTCCACAGAAGGAAATTGAAAAGGTATTATAATCCTGCTTAGTTGGTAATTAAAACAATAAAGCAAGTCTTCCCTTTTTTCCCTCTTCCCTCTTTTCAGATTGAGGAGCATGCAATACAAGAGTTACTGGTTTTCTATGAGGCATTTGGCAACCCTGATGAGTTTGTCATTGTTGAAAGGACACCTCAGGGACCACTGGCAGTACCTACGTGGAATAAGCATGGATGCTAGTTTGCTGTGGAATTAAGATGCTTTTTCCATAAGTTGTGGCTGTTATAAAGAAAAGCTGTGGAAAAGAGTTCTTATAAATTTGGTAACATCATTCTGGATAGAATAAGGAAGATCTAATTTCTGTACTGCAGTTTCAGCATATATTTGTATGATTAAAAAGGAATTACTTAGAATTGTGATTTTAGTAATTTTATGTAAAAGTCTGTGAGAGGAAAAACTAGATTAAGTTTAAATGAAATCATTTCTTCTGAATAGGTCTGAAAAGTAATTGGGAGCGACTGAAGTGCAAAACTTAATAGTGGTGCATAAAAAATAACTTTCCATTTGAAAATTTGGGATAAATAATTTAGAAGATTTTTGCCAAATATATCTGTTGTCACTTCTTTTTGATAAAACATTGATGAGCTTAAAGTAGGAGTATTAGTCATTACTTTTGACGCACTAATGGCCAAAGTTTTGTGTTTACTACAGTAGTTATGTTCCCTTCTTGCATCTTTTTTCATCAAGCTCTGAATGTTCTAGTCTGTTTAAAGCTTGAACTGCTCAAATGCCATATTATTTCAGCTTGGATAGCATATTCTCCATTTTGCATTAAACTGTGGAGTACAGTGCAAAAGAAATATGAACACTTCTGAACAGCTTAGTCCAAGATAATAGCTCCTTTATATGATTTGTAGTCATTGTGAGTTGTTTCTTGGTGGGGAGAAGAGACCTTATGAAAGCCTAATTGTGAGAGAATCAGCTTTCCAAAGTGTTAAAATTTTATGAAATAAATGCTTAATTATACATTATAAGAATAAAATTGTTTAGAAAAAGGTCAGTTTATAGTTACCTTAATATTATGTAATTAGAAATTCTCTGAGCCTGGATTATATGAATAGACATAAACATTATTTGTTTTCTTTGCGGTATGCTCTTTGGTTTATTTTTGAGTAGTTAAATTTTTAAAAATGTCAAATCTATGCTCCAGTACCTAGACAAATTGAGAAGGTTAATGTTCTAGTTTCTAGGACATCAGCCTAGGAGAACATACAGGAAATTCAGATGATGGAAATATGGTTGAAACTAACCCAATACTTGAGATTTAACTCTACCTGAAAGAAGCAAACTTGTAAGCAAATGTGCAATAAAAATTTTTGATCACTGCTGTGTGTTTAATATCTTGTACTTTATTGACATCTATTATAGGAGGAATTACTAATGATTCCTCCTGATATCATATACTATAGTCAGTATTTGTTTTAAGTGAATGCTGTATCCATCCCTGACCACTGAAAAGAGGGCAGTTGTCCTAAAATGCACCCATGAAAAGTTTTATATTATGTGTTTGAGTAAATTGAGAAGAAATGAATTTTGTTTTATTCGTGTTGCAGTAAAGAGACCTTCTGAGTAATTTATTTGAAGCTTTGATTCTTACATACATATTGGCATCTTGAATAGTTACAGATGCAATGCAGTGATGATGATTTTCATGGTGTACTTCATGCTGCCTTGGAACCACCCTAAAGGGCCCATGTTGGATGAGATTTGAAGGGGGAACAAGGGATGACCAAATCTATGGCGCTTTAGACCTGAACAAACCTTGATGAGCAGTTGCATTTTATGGCCTGTTTTATATAGTGAGGTATTCTATTAAATTTCCTTTCAAAAGAGTTATTTTGCTAATAAAATGAAAGATTAGCACTGCTAGAACTATAATTCATAAACAGGTCCATGAAGATAGCAACTGATACATTACCACTAAAGAACCCAGGAAAGTGATGATTTTTTCCTCTAATGATGATATTATTCTGCCTGCAATTATTAATTCATCTTTAATCCCATGACTTTAAGAAAGACTTAAGAGAATTGAAGAAAATCTAGCAATACACATCTTAAAGGACCAGTGGGATGGAGAAGAGAGGTTTTTAAGATTAGGCAAAACAACCATGGAATTCTTTAGCCTGGGACGATTGCTGGTTAGGTGGGGAATTGGGGGTAAGAATAGGCGTCAGATCAGAATATGCTTAAAATTTGCAAAACCAAGTCAGTGAGGTAAATTCAAATGTGTTGACAAAATACAAGATTCAGGACTTCTCTTAAAGTTCTAAAGAGGTGACTTTTAAAATAAATTTAAAGTAATTCTACTTTACATAGGAACAACAACAGATACAGTTAGTTGAGGAAGATATAGCTGGATAATATTTGGGTTGGTTTTGTAAGCCTTGGGGGCGGGGATAAGTGTGTTTCTTCATGATAAGGGCGTTGATAGCTGTTTCATAAAATTGTAGACCTAAAGAAGCCGTGCAGATGGTCTGCGTGTTCCCCTTCATTTTATAAACTGAAGAAAAGGAACTCCAGAGAAAGAGACCAATGAGAGTGAGGCCTTCAAGCCTTTGGTTCCCCTACGACTACACCAGACTCTTAGAAATTGCTAATTATCTACAGAAATTGAGCCAAGACTAAGAAAATGTATTTTTAAAACACTTAGAAAAAAATAAACGTAACCCAGAAGTTTCCAGAATTGGCACTATAGAGATGCTTTCAGAAGAAACTATAGCAGTCTTCCAGCAAGGAATTGGGGGCAGGCGAGCTAAGGCACCCAAACAACCTGGTCTTTCCTGCACACGTGACCATCAGACTCTACCTCAGCCCTTATATATTTCACTTTCATATAGGTGTCTACTTGGCTAGCATTTGTGTCAAAACTGAATTCTTGCCATCCCCAAACTCTGATCTTTTTAAAAATTTTCTTATCTCTTAATTTGTTATTTTCCCAAATCATTCAGGCTGAACTTTTGGGTTCTTCTTGGTCTCTTTCCCCATTTTGTGTGTGTGTGTGTGTGTGTGTAATATATGTGTGTGTATATATTATTTCTCTGCAATATCTTTTATTTAATCTTTTTCATTCCATTCTTATTACTACTGCTATATTTTATGTCCTTCATTCTTTTCAGAGGTTCTCAAATGTTTTGGTCTCGGGACCCCTTTATATTGATAAAAATTATTGAGAACCCCAAAGAACTTTTGTTTATATGGATTAAATCTGTCCATATTTAATGTATTAAAAATTAGAACAAACTTTAAATATTTAATTCATGTAAAATCATAAACCATTACATGCTAACATAAATTATAATATTTTAATGAAAATATAACTTTTTAAAAATATCAAGAAGAGTGGGATTGTTTTATATTTTTATATGTAAATATTGTTTCAGGTTTAGGTCTTTGCTGCCTGGATTAAGAGAGGACTCCTAGATTCTTATATCTTAAGTTCATTTCATGTCAACTTATGCCTGACACTATTAAATGTCTTAGTTTAGACCCTTTTGAAAGTATTCTATAGGGAAATATCACAGAAAGTTCTATTTAAAATAACAAAGCATTATATTAGTTATTGTAATTCTCAATTCCTCACTTCTCGCATAACATTTGGAGGAAATAAAACATTTTCATTTTAATTTAATTTAGTTTTTAGAGAAAATGTATTTATTGCAATTGTATCTTTAAAATGCTTCTTGTTATATGTGTCACTGGCCTCAAGCCATTTAAAGGTTTTAAAAATAATTTTGAAACAAATTACTAATTGGCACTTATCAATAAAAATAAAAAAATTCAAGCCTTATAACTCTAATATTCCTTTTATTCCCAATCCCAGCAGAATGGAAATAATGGTAAGCTGGACTGAAAAGATAATTTTCCTTTACCTTCTAAGAACAACGTAGCAGTGGCCAGCCTTCGCTTGCTCATTACTCGATGCTGTTATAATCAAATAGTGTATTTGATTCATTTTGCCAACATTAGAAAAAGAAAACTTATAAAAGGAGCCATTGAGAATGATTTCATGTTAGATGTGTGCTCACAACTATGAACCTGAGACCATTACCATCAACGTCACACTCATTACCAAGAATTTGTGCAAATAGCTACTATACAAGAGGGTAGAATTCAAGGACAGGGAGTGCGAAGTGTAGTTCCACCTGACATTTGAGCTGAGAGTGGCAGAAAATTATAATACAGTATTTTCTAAGAGTCTATAATGAGAGTTATAGGGTAATAAGTACTGGAATTAAAGGTAGTGACTGAGATTAAAAAAATATATAACTTAGTGTAATTCCAGATTGGTCCTGGGAGGAGGTTAGTCTACCCTTCACGTAACAATTGCCAAGATACGGAAGCAGCCCAAGTGTCCAACAAAAATGAGTTGGATAAAACAACTATGGGACAGTTACACATTGGAATTCTACTTGACCATAAAAAAGAAAATTTTACCCTTTGTAACAGTATGTATGAACCTGAGAACATTAAGCTAAGTGAAATAAGCCAGTCAGAGAAAGACAAATACTACATGATTTCACTCATATGTGGATTCTAATGAGCAAACTGAACTAACAAGCAAAACAGAGACAGACTCATTAATGGAGAGCAGATGACAGCCAGTGCGGGGAGGGCAAAAGGGAAAAGACTCACGGACAACAATGTGGTGACTGCTGCCGGGAGAGGGGTCAAAGGGGACTAAATGGTAATGGGAAAAATTCAATAAAGATTAAATAAAAATATATATATATATTTGGTTGTATGTTAAACATTTCTTTTGACTAGGTAAGTAGAGCTGTCCAAATAATCTTAACAAACTTTTATCTTAAACATTTTAATAGCACACCATTCAAGGGGGAAATCTGGCTTATTAGGAAGGTTTATGTTCCTTTTAACATCATTTGCTCTCAGAGTTGTTGATGTGAATTTGCTACTCCTCGAGGGTTATCTTCAGAAACCAAAAGCATATACAGTATGTACAGTTTAAAGAAGTTTGCCATAGGATTGTTGCTTTTATCAGTAAGATGCTATCATGCCATATAAATTATTTGTAGGGTTCCTGTGAAACTATAGCACTTTGGTATCACTCACATTAGGATTAGATAGTACAGAAATATCAAGTATTTTAAAACAGAGCAGACTGTATACTCAGGGCAAGTTTCTCTAAGATCTTTCTATGGAATGCTAATTCTGAGTGGTGCTGACAGCTATATAGTTCTCTAAAAGCCCCATGATTAAGGTAATATGGGAAATGCTGGGTTAAAAATTGCAGGACTTTTCAGAACCTTTAATTTGCTAACAAGCATTGCAAACTCTGAAGAAGAGCTTTTACAACATGTTTTTTTAAAAAAGGTATATTAAATTTCTATTTAACCAATGAATTTCCTTTCCTTTTTTTTTTTTCTTTTGAGCAATACGCCTAGGGACTGGCGTTCCATGGAGAATATTCTGACTCACACTGACATCAAAATTAGATGTAAAGGCACTGGAATTAGACAAACTAGCAAGTCATTTTACCTCTCGGAGCCCTTGGTTCATACCTACACATGAAGAATAATAATTCCTTTCTAATGAGAATTTCAGATATTGCTGGTTGATGTAAGGTGCATAGCTTATAATAAGCATTAAAAAATGCTTATCAAACGTCATTAGCTGGAGAAGCAGAGAGCGCAAGTTCAGTCACTGTTTCCCCAGCAGAACGTAACCAGCCTAGAAAAACAGCAACCTGTCACCAAAGGCGACTATGGAGCAACAGGAAAAATGTGAACGGCTTTATATAATAACACAAATTTTGCTTTGGCTTATGATTCTAATTTAATCCTATAATTAATTGATTCACTATTTATTACACTAAGGATTTTCACATATATTATCTCATTTAATCTTCATAAAAGTTACTGAGCTATGTCGTCTATTTTTACATTTAATTTTACAGATGAGAAAACTGAAGTAATAAAAACTTTCCCAAACTCTAACAACTTATCTCTGGAGCCTGTACTGAAACTCTGATCTGACTCAAAGTCCATGCTCTGTTTTTTAAATTAATTTACTCACATAGTTAAAAACTTCAACTATATGAAAAGATGAAATGTCATACCTCCTACCCCTGCCCACACCCCCCTGGTGCCACTGCAGGCACCTCACACTTTAATTAGATCAGTATCCTTTTAGTTCTTTATGCAGATTCCAGCAAATAGAAATATGTTCTTAGACATGACATCAAAATCCATAGAAGAAAAAAAATAGATTTAAAGACTTAAGAGGATGAAAGGCAAGCTACAGACTATATCTAGAACATATAAAAAATTTTATAAAAAGAACAATTATAAAATGAGCAAAAGATGTAAACTGATGTTTCACCATAGAAGAGAGATAGATGGCAAATAAGCACACTAAACCATGTTTAACATCATTAACCATTAGAATAACGCTGATTAAAACCACAGTGAAATATTTTACAGCAACAGCTAAAATGAAAAATAGCGGTAATACCAAGCATTTGTGAAGAAGGATATGGCATAACGGCCTCTCACTTGCTGGTGGGAGTGTAAAATGGTTCAGCCACTCTGGGAGATAGTTTGGCAGATATGGTTCTCATTAAACTAAACACACATTTACCATTATCGCCCAGCAACTGCACTCTTGGGCATTTATCCTAGAGAAATGAAAATTTAGGTTCACACAAAACCTGTATACAAATGTTCATAGAAGCTTCAAGTGTAATAGCAAAATACTGGAAGCAACTTAAATCTCCTTTACCCCAAATGTCCTACATTATGGGTAAATAGCTCTGTCTTTGTGCCACTATTTACTCACTTAGCTGGAGGATTGTGTAACTTGTCTTCAAGATGGGGCAACAATTCCTCCTGTCCTGCTTTCAGCTGAACAAATTGGCACATCCTTTCATAAAAAGGAATTGATACAAGCAACAAGCTAGATTGACCTCGAGTCTTATACTTAATGAAAAAAATCAATCTTGAAAGATTACATACTTATGATTTAATTTACATAACATTCTGAAAATGACAAAGCGCACAGATGGAGAATGGCGCGGAGTCAGGGCGCGGAGGGTGTGTTTGGGAGAGGGCGGCGCAGACGCCTGGAGGTAGCAGGAAGGCGCTCTTTAGTGGCTGCCAAGGGATAGTTCTGTGTCTTGACTGTGGTGGTGGTTACACAAATTTATGCAGGGTATAAGACTGAAAATATGCACACACACGAAAAGAGGTTAAAAAATGGTGTAAACTGAGTAAGGTCTGCAGTTTAGTTAACAGTAATATACTAATGTCAGTTTCCTGGTTTTGACAGCGTATATTGTATCACTATGTGTTGTCCTATAATCGTGATATACTAAAGCTGTACTTTTGATAACACCATTTGTGGAAGCTGATTGAAGGCTACCTGGGACTCTTTCTACCATTTTCAGAACTTCCTGTGAGCTTGTAATTTAAAAAATACAAAGTTAAAAAGAACGTGCCTGTGGGGTGGGAGGGATGACTGCCACCACCCGCCAGCTAAGTGAGTGGATAGCGGCACAGACAGAGAGCCCGAGCTCTCGGAGCCGGCAAACAAGAGCCAGGATCCGAATGATCTGCTCGTGTTTGGGGGGCAGAACCATCAAGGCTCCATCTCTATTAACTCATCTCAGGTCGTAGCAGCCTGTCTTTGAGGGTGAAGAGTCTACTAGACAGAGCAACTAACTGGCGAAAATCAAAGAGAAACCAGGCAAAGACCTAACCCTGAAAAGGAGGCCCAAGTGGCGAAAGGAATGCGCAGCCCGGGGTTAGGCGGCAGGGGAATCTGAGCCGAGGGCCCCGTGCCGCTTCTGTGAGCCATCAGCAGATTCTGCAATGTGGGTGGAGTTCAGAGGCTGGGAAAAGGCAGAGGCTCTGGAAAGAGCTATGGAAGTGGGATGGACCGAGCTCACAGGGGATTTTACAGAGGCGCTAGAAAAGGCAGAGACTGGAGCTCAAGCAAGGGTCGATGGACAAAGAGAAAACAGGTGTTTTCCTTCTCTAAGGAATCCTAAATTGTATCTCCTTCTCTTTCCCATTGCATTTCTTCATGTTTTCAATCATGAAAGGACTGCGAAGTACAATACTTCTTTTTATAGAATTAAATACTGAATTATAAGAATTATTAAGTTTATACTTAGGTGGAGTCAAACCACAGATGGTGACCAGAGTCATTCTATTTCTCTGTGTGTGTTGGGGGGAGGTGGTTCTGAGTATTTCTTTGTGCTTTATGGACACTGTCCTCACTTTTTTCTTTGAACAAGAAAGACAAGCTTTTCAAATAATGTCAATGTAATCCCCCAACAAAGCTATGTCAATACGTTGAAGAATTTGGGGTTAAAAATTTTCCTGACCAAGCAGTTCTTTTATTTGCTGCCCAAGATACTAAAAAGGCAAGTTTAGTACCTGTTCTTACCTCAGTGAGCTGCCATCAAAGTTAGTTTAAAAAAAAAAAAAGCACACAAAGCCCTTTGAGCTTCTCTGACCTAAGTGGGAATTAACTTTTGTTTTCTATTCTAAAATAGGGTCTTTTTGTGAAAGCAGGACCTAGACTTCTGGGCCCAGACCTTTAGGAATAGCTCACAGCCCCCTCATACATTGTCAATGGCTATGAAGTTTCCCTGATCCCTCTGTAGAAAGCACAGCCCAGCCTGGACTAGGGGCCCTGGAAACCCTGAGGGCACGGCCAGTGTTATAAACTGCTCTCATCAGAACCGAAACTATTTCCCATCACAATAGGAGAGATCTGCAAATCTTTTTTTTAAAGGAAAAGGCCCATGGCTAAGTGTTATGTCTAGTTTTGTATTGTATTCTGAGTCTTGGTTTCATGGCCCTTGTCTACAAAGCATCTTGTTACACTTTCAAAAATGATTTGAGTGACTGAATATGTATTGCCAAGCTCTGCTAACTGCTGCATGTTTTAATCAAAGAGAAAGCATGGACTGTGTGCATTCTGAACATCACCAGGGAAGCAATCAAACTTTGTTCTGAGCCTTGAGTAACCGAGCAGGGAGTGGGCTGTCTCCCCTTAAGACACCTTCCACCAGAGAACTTACTTTAGGCAACTACCACCGCCCGCCACCCAGAACCTGTTTGCCATCAGTAGCCCCGTCCGTAGGCTAGAGCCAGTGTGGAGCACTTGGCTTGATAATATTGCAATGTCATCTCTGTCACTGTAGAGGTAGTTACATTCTGCAGATGACTTTGCAATTAATCTTGTGGTGAGTTCACAAAGCAGCATGGTAAGTGATGCTAACAGTAACTGGCCTTCACCAGTATATACTGACATACCCCAGGCTGTCAGGAATGGCTTGACTTTTCAGCACACATCCTCCCAGTGGCGAATCCCACATGAAGAAATGTGTGTGAGAATTAGGTATTTCAGCAGCAGCTACGATGGATGAAACACATGGTAAAACCCCAGGGCGGCTGAAGCTCTTAGCTGTGGCAGCGAGAATGGCAGGAGGTTTTCTTTGTGTAAATCAAGACCAGAAGAAATGATGATGTGGCTTAAGAAGAAGATGCTCTGCCACCTGAAGTGATGTATGATGTGGGACTTTAGAATTTCCCACGGAAAACCACTTTCTTCCCCAGTGGCTTAATGCCAATCCCTGACAATGTCAAGTGGAAACTTTTAGCTATGTTAACCATTAGGACTCTGTAATCTCACAATGTATGGTGGCCACAGCCGCTTTGGCAAATGGCCAGGATAGAAAACCCCAGAAATTCAAGGGGCCAAGCGATGCACATGGTTGGGACTCTCTCATGTGATATTCAGATGTAATGCCTTGGGCATAGAACGGCCAAAGACTTTTGCCAGTTTTCCTTGCACCGTCCTGCCAAGGGCTCCTGGTACTCTGCCTGTCTGCTCACTTTAAGGGAAGGCCACAGAAACCTGTGCTTACATGCTCTTTCTGATCCACACTGCAGGGAGGAGGTAACTCAGAAAAAAACAGGGCTCGTTAAGCCTTTCTTGCACTTGTAGACAATTGTGAGCACTATGACAAATTGGGTAGAATCCTAGGCATCTTTCCTGGCCCCCTTGGAATAGCATCTGATTCTTTGGCTAAATAATCCCAGGCACGGGGAAGAACTATGGTCAACAGTGGCATCATCACCATGCAAAACCGAGACAAGTGAGAAAAGTTAAAGATGTGGTGCTCTTGTGATTGGGTTATAATCCTCAGAGATGTGAGCAAAACCCTGGTTTACCAATAGCATTTGTGTTTGAGATTCAGACTGGAGCTCTTCCTGGGTTTTGCTTAAACTTGGTAATATATAGTTTCAAAATCTATAGGTGAGATAAGGATATGAACATCCACATACTGACTGTGTTTACATCAAGAAACGTTGGAAGGTTTTTAAACTTGATTTAATATTCAAGCATAGAATAGGGGAGACTCAATCAGACTACGTAAACTTTCCCATGGGATATTGAACCTGTGTGTGTGTTGGATGTCTTCCGTGAGGTTTTTAGCTACATAGGGCGTGTCAGCTGATCTACACTCCAGCATGGTGAGTAGCAGGGTGATCTCTGGGGTTCTCTTTGACCCAGTAAAGCTGGGATTCTGTGGGAACATTTTTAATATCATGTATTTTTGTCTCTGTTCTCCTAAAGGGGGAGCGAGGGAACCAGCGGTCCCTCCGGGGCTTCTCCATGGGTCGGTGAGCTCCACTGCTTGTGAGCTGTTGGCAGGTACCCTCCCTGCCCTGCCCTGGGAAGGTCATCTTTATCACACCTATGAATTCCTGCTTCAGTTCTGAGATTTTTTTCCCTAAAAGAGATAGGAGTATGTGCGTTTGTGTATGCAGAGGGAGGTAAAAGATCAGGGGATTTATATGCTTCAGATTCTCTTCCACTTTACAGGGGCGTCACATGCTATTTCCAGGACTGAGACATCCTGTAAGAAACAGGTTTCCTTGGCGTCTGAAATGACAGGAGTTGTTTAAACTTAGCACTGGGGAGGGAATGCTGCTTCTAGGTAATGTACATCTAAAACGATTCCAAATGTTCTATCGGATGCCAGCTGTGCAGCCTTCTGGATAAATCATCGCACATCACACACTTGAGAGCATTTAGGACAGATGTATCTGTTGGCCACAAAGATCCTTAACTGAAAACAAGCAGCCGCTGCAGAACTACCAGCCCACAGGGAGCTGCTCCCTCAGCACACTCATTACAGCAGCGCCACCCCCAGGCTCCTCATCCCTGCGGCGGCACCATGATGGGCTTGCGGGGCTGCAGGCCCATCAGCTCTGCCCATGGGGACTGAGCGTCCTGGGCCCACACTAACCATTCACGTTCATATATTTTCCTGGGGCCTGGCCGATTCATCCTTTGTACCATCTTATATTGTGTGACTCGTTTCAGGCTACTTTCTGTCCGTTCTCAGCCGTGTGGCTCATTGGCGGAGAGGGCCCTTCCTAGTCGGCTGCATGAATCACGACCCTCACTTCCTAGGATTAACATGCTGCTTCACTGGAGCTTAGTGTATAAACAGTAAGAGCCAAACAAAGAAACTGCCCTCCTGTGGGTGAATCTGCCCAGGCCTCTAGCGGGCTTATTTGGAGACCATCATTTGCATATGTCTCTATGGTGATGACAACACTGGAGTCTGTGATTTTGTTCCCTTGCTTTTATCAGGAGGCAGATGTGTATGAAACGCAGAACGTGAAATCTACGTCTGCTTAAAGGAGTTTTCCGAACAAATGTGGCAGGTGGTCTCTCCCATTTCCTAGCAGCCCCCTTCCCATCTCCTCTTCCATTTTCCTTTCTCCATGTGCATTTTAGAGGAAAAATATATATATATATTTCTCCTTGGATGCCCTTTGTAATTTGTGATGAAACAGTGTTTCCAGAGGAAGCATTACTAGTTTAATCAGAAAAATAAGAGTCTGTCCAAGCAATTATCAATATAAATGATAAACAATATTCTCTGGAGATTTGGTGTGCCTCTGAATATTGAAGAAGCTAGTAACAATCGCCGCTTCCACCGAAGCACCGAGAAGACGGCGCAGAAAGGTCGGGCATCGGGTCAGGTGCTGAGCGCAGGCTTGGTCGCCAGGTCGGATGCGATTACTGATGGCTGCCCTGTGGTGTTGGGGCGAATGCTGAGCCTTCTTGGCAGAACAAAGGGAATCTTTTCCCAATTGTTTTACTTAACAATTGCTTAATTGCCTTTTTTTGTTTTGTTTTGTTTTTTTAGGACACATTTTAAGTTTACCCTAAGGTAAGAGTCAGTTTTTCCTGGATTAGGAAATGATTTTGTAAAATATTTTGCTGGGCCAGAACATGAAATACCTCACTCCAAGGTGAGCTCAGGATTTTGCTCAGGGCTCAGATACCTCGAAAGTTTAGGCTCTGAGGGAAATATGGCAGGAAACAGTTTCACCCACACTAGAGAGTGACATGTCGTCTCTGCAAGAGTCCTCACAGACAAAGGAGATTGTTTCTCATGGAGTGTTCCTGACCCAGCCGGCATTGGCTCAGAGATGCACGGCCACCCCACAGCTGCAGCCCAGGGAACATTAGGCATGGCATGCTTTTGCTGTGTGTTTTAAATTAGCTTAGTCAAGCTATAAATATTTTTGTTAATTTCTGAAAAATGAAGTGTTCCTGTCTAAGGCAGGGGACCGGGTTGTGCAACACAAATTAACTTCCCGTGGAGGTGTCCAACAGGGGTATGTATAACTGGCTAAATTGGCTTGAGGATTTCGCACTTACCTCAGGCATGAGGTTCACACTCTTGCCTGTGAGTTCTAATCACCCCCATTGAATGCCAACACCAGGCCTACGTAAGTGTCCCCACATCTTGGTGAACACTTCCTCATGGGCCACTTCTAACCTAATTGGTTTTAGCCTGCTTTCCCTGACTAGAATAATTTGTCCTCCTCTATACTGTGCTCTGTCCCTCATTTCCCTTGTTAATACTAATGGAGATGCTCCTGGCCCAAGAACCTTTTCTGAAGAAATTTAAACAATTTCTAATCACTTATAACCATCTCTCCTCTTTTCACTCTATAAGCAACATTGTTTATACAAGTATATACAGTGGGCTCTATCACTCGCTGGTGATCCACTCTGATGGTCCTTGGGACAGGAAACTGCTCTAAATACTGTCCTATATTAGAATGAGGATAATGTTTGAGAGGGTGGAAATGAGAGGCCACATGTACAGCTTTTTCATCTTTTTCACCTTTTGATTATCCCTTGCCTCTTTCTTCCTCTTTCTCCTTTTTCTATTGTGTCATAGTGTGAAAGAGACAAGCGATGCTCAAGGAGATATTAGACAAAGCTGGAGTTCTTAATCTGTACAAAACCTGGGCTGGAAACACTGGCTTGAACTGGGTGATGCTGTGATTTTTCAGACTTTCAACTAGTCTTGATGTCTTAGTTGGAGCTCTGGGTAACCGGACTGCTGCTAGGACCCTACTGTCACCCCCTTCCCCATCTCCCAGGTGGAGGAAACTAAATGTTAGTGAGGCAGGTAACCATAGTAACTACTGTAATGTACAGGAAATAATACTGGGACTAGGGTGTGTAAGGAAGATGCAAAAAGGAAAGATGTCAACTTATAAAATGCCACTGTACTCCACGTTATCAAAGCTGTGTCATTTGATGGTTTGCGGCTGGTGCTGTGATGGGTACCACCCCACAGCAGTTACAAACCCAGACTCCTCCGGTCCTGGCAATTGGAGGAAGCACAGGAATGGGAACTGAATTGATGAAGTGGGTTCGATATGAAATTCAGATAGAATAGCAGGGTGGTGAAATGTAGGGAGCTGGTGCTGATTGGAGGAGGGATGGGTGGCAGAGAAAAGGAAGCCTGGTTTAGGATTCGGGCTTTTCCTTTGGGAGACAAGGTGGGTGAGGCAGTCATTCCACTGAGGGGAGGAGTATATCTGTCTAAGTGCAGAGCTGACACATGCAGGATCTGCATTCACCTGGACTACTAAAGACATTGCAAAGTTAACATGGCCACGCAGACTCTGAATTTCTAATCCTCATCCTCAAACCTGTTCACTTAACCATTTTTCTCAGTCAGTGGCATCCACCATCCACTCAGTTACTCAAAGGAAAAACCTTAGGAAAATTCTCAGGGTTCTTTTTTTTTTTCCTTTATTTGCTATTACTCCCACTGCCCACTTCTAAAATATATCTATTCCAAAGACACTCTTTTCTCTCTCCATTGCTACTACTTGACTACACAAACTAGGTTAACTCCATGAGTGTTTTAATGGTGTAATCATAATTCTCTCTTCTTTGAAGACGAAAATAGGAAACCCAAATCAAAGCGTGAGGTTGCGAGCTTTGGGGCTCCCGGCTCATCACGTTGCATAGTACCACCTTCTTTTCCCACCCACACCTTTGCTCACTCACCAGTGAACAGTATGTATGTGAGATCTCTCCTTGACAGGGGATAAAGAAGTCACAAAAGGATAATGTGTAACTTTGGGCAGGCGCATTTTTTCCCCATCTGTTGTGCTAGGGTTTATGGGTTTATGCCTGTATTTTAGGAGCTTCTAGAGGAGGGTTCTCCTTCTTTCTTTCCCTCTCTCCATAAGAGTCTCCTCTCAGCCCAAGTTCTTCTTATAATTCCCTCTTCAGCCCTCAGTTAGGACAATCTCAGTGCACAAATCCTATGACATTTCTCTTTTCCACAGAAAGGCATCCATCTAGGGGTAGCTCTGTCAGAAAGAAAAGATTGAAGGACTCTTTCAACATTTCAGGGAAATTCAGAGTATAGACAACAAGAAAGGTCAGAAACATGTATTTTTCTAATTTCTCTCTGGACTATTGTAAAATTTTGCTCAGGTTTTGCTTATTTCAGATTATCTGTGATTATAACCTAAAAAACCTCCAGATAAGAACTCAAAACATATTTAATCTATTAATTTTAATTTCATCTAGTGGACATGAAGAGAGTTTTCTAAAGCGACTCCACCTCAAGTAAAGGAAGTCAAAATGGTAACTGCTCATGCTATTAACTTTCACCGAGAAGATAGCAATCAAGAATTTTAAAATAATAGGACTGTAAATTACCTCATTCTTGAGCAATTTAAAATCTTTCAAGATATTTTAAAAACAAGTCAAATATATGAAGTGTTAAACAAAAACAAAAAAATTGATGCAAAATTCCAAAATTAACCTAGCTTCCACAGAACTGCCC
This sequence comes from Mormoops blainvillei, assembly GCA_004026545.1. Taxonomy (NCBI): domain Eukaryota; kingdom Metazoa; phylum Chordata; class Mammalia; order Chiroptera; family Mormoopidae; genus Mormoops; species Mormoops blainvillei. Next base: position 56,770 of record PVJD01009762.1, read on the forward strand.
AGGAAGAACTCTTGTTCTTCCATCAGTACATTCATATTTCAGTTCTTTCTAAGTGAAAATAATTTGAAGGTAATTTTTTTCTATTTAGTTAAGGCTGAATTTAATAACTATAAGATTTTGATGTATACTTTTTGAGAAAAATCACATGAAAGTCTATCACTTTATAGGCAATTAGTTTTTCTGAGTCACTGTTAATATTCATACAGCAAAAGATTCTGATTTTAGTTATAAAACTTACTCACCCTTAAATACTTTATAGTACGCAAAGAAAGAGAGAAAATCTATATGGTAGAAGCACAAACTCACCGAAACCCAGTAACTGCAAACTTGTTCAAGGACATCATTTACTACAGAAAGCAACAAAAGTGGGTAAATTAACACTCCAGGCCTAAATCCAATGGCCATCTGAATCAACCTCAGCCTTGCATCTCAAGCAGAACATAAGCTCATAAAATTAACCATGTTTCTTTCCAATTATATTTTCTGATCTATTGATTATAAAATCAAGGCACAATAATAGAGACTCAGCAGTCCCTTCGGGATAGAAGTTCAAAATGCAGAACGTGAAATTTTGTACAGGAAAGTTGCAGAGGTACGTAATGGGTTAAGAATGAGAGACAAATCTTAATGTAAATGGCCTAAGTTCGACAGGAGAGGAAATGGACTAATTAGCTTCTAGAAGTCTTTTGCATATCTGATTTTATCTCAAAACATGTTTTTATGTGGTACCAATTGTGTATGATAATGTCCTATGGTCAATAGATTATGCAGCTTATTTTTTGAGTAGTAGACACATTCATATTAATCTTATATAGTTGACAAAGCTGGCTGGCTAGCTAGGAGATGAGTAGAGTTCTTTGATCTTTATAAGACTAGCATTCTTGGACTTTTGGTCAAGATGGCAGTGTAGAAAAACAGGGCTCACTTCTTCACACAATCACATCAAAATCACAGCTAAAATATAGAAAAACCATTATTCAGAACCGTCAGAAATTGAATTGAATGAAGTCTGACAACTACGGAATGAAAGAAACCACATCCATCCAGGCTGGTAGGAGGAACACAGACATGGAACAGGATGGTCCCACACCCAAATGTGGTGGATAAAAATTCAGGAGGGATATCTCAGGAGCAAGGAGTCCCAGCCCCACACTAGGACCCCAAGCCCAGGATTCCAGTGCCAGGAAGGTAAGTCCCCACATCTGTCTGCAAAAACCAGGGGGGATTGAGTCAGTGGAAAAAACTGCTGAAGACACAAGTAGTTCGCTTAAATAACCCTCACAGGGACTCACTTACCCAGACTCACTCCCTCTGAGCTCCAGCAGCAGAGTAGCAGCTTGAAAGGCACCAGTGGCACATAGGGAGAAAACAAAGTGTCTGGCAGCAAGACAAGCAGAGGCCATTGTCCCTTTTCTAAACCCTTCCGCTACAGAGACAATAAGCTGGTGCCATATCTGAGACCCCATCGACTTGGCTAAAACTGCTTGACCTGCTTTTGGGATCCCCATATACTCTTACCCACCCAATTTATGGGCCCACCAATGCTGCTTTTCCATATGAATGGCTGGTCTTGGCTTATGCTTCACAACTTCCTAAATCCTCTCAAACAAGCAACAGCTAGCTTCAGTGAGCCCCAGGCTTGGCACTAGCAGCAGCCAGCCTAGATTCGCAGCTGGGCCTTCCCTGGGAATCTCCAAGCCCAGCACAAGTAGCAGTTATCTTGGATGCCTTATAGCTCAGGCAAGATGGCCCCGAGCAAAACACAGGTAGGGACTGACCTTGTCATACACCACTCAAGAAACCCCAGAGCCAGTGCACCCGGTGGACAGCTAGAGACCGCATCAGAGCACCACAACCCTGCCCCTGCACAGGTGATCCCCCACAGAGGGTGGTGGTTGGTTGGTGGACACAGGTCAGTGCCAGTCCTTGCAGCTGACTGGCCTGGCCAATCCCTGCCATCCTCATTGATTTGCCAATAGCAACCAAGGCTCAACTACAAGAGGAGGGTGAAATCATCCCACATGGAAGGCGCACCTTGGATACCCAGCTTGGGTGATAGGGGAGGTTGTGCCACTGGACCCTATAGGATAACTACTACATTAGGCCACACTACCAAGACACAGAGCCAAAGCAATTCTACCTAGTACATAGAAGCAAACACAGGGAGGCTGCCAAAATGAGGAGAGACAAAGAAACATGACTCAAATGAAAGAAAAGATCACTACTCCACTAAAACAACTAAACAAAATAGAGATAAGCAATCTATCAGATGCAGAGTTCAAAACACTGGTTATAAGGATGTTCAAGGGACTTAGTGAGGACCTCAGCAGCATGAAAAAGATCCAGTCATGAATGAAGCCTACACTAATTGAAATAAAGAACAATTTACAGGGAAACAACAGTAGAGTGGATGAAGCCGAGAATCAAATCAAGGATTTGGAACATAAGGAAGCAAAAAACATCCAATCAGAACAAGAAGGAAAAAGAATCCAAAAAAATGAGGACAGTATAAATAGCCTCTGAGACAACTTCAAGGTATTCAACATTTGCATCATAGGGGTACCAGAAGGAGAAAAGAAAGAGCAAGAAACTGGAAATCTACTTGAAAAAATAATGAAAGAAAACTTTCCTAATTTTGTGAAGGAAATAGACATGCAAGTCTAGGAAGCACAGAAAGTCCTAAACAAGATGGATGCAAAGAGGCCCACTCCAAGACACATCCTAATTAAAACCCAAAGGTTAAAGATAAAGAGAGACTCTTAAAAGCAAAAGAAGAAAAGTTAGTTACCTACAGGGAAGTTCCCATAAGACTGTCAGCTGATTTCTTAGAAGAAACTTTGGAGGCTAGAGGGGATTGGCAAGAAATATTCAAAGCCATGAAAAGCAGGGACCTACAGCCAAGATGGCCCTATGCAGCAAAGCTATCA